>JAQIWQ010000504.1:0-16064 GCA_034695825.1 Folsomia inoculata
TTTAATCAAATTCAATTTCATTTTTATTTCTAGTATTTAAATTAGAATCTCTGCTACAATCAAAGTAGCTTTAAATGTGCCATTTTAGTTGATTTACTTAGTGTACTCACTGTGGTTGGTTTGTCCATTCCAGTTTTGCTTAGGGTGTGGGGGATGGAACAAAATGACGGTGGACTTTAGTGAATACTTTTGGGTAAGTGCTATCAAGATTATCATGGATTAAGATAAGATAGGGGTTTAAAATGTTTGTTTTATTTAAACTGCAGGGAGAAGGCCAAAAAACTTCAGGGATTGAGGTTCTTTTCCAAAATGCCAAAAATGGAGTTGCAAGTACCAAAGAGATTGCAGAATTTCTGAAAGAAAGGTGAATTTTAGAAAAAAGGAAGGAAGGAATTGTCGTTATTTTCATTATAATTTCTGTAGATCATCCTTAGAAGAATCTCATTCCAAAGCGTTGGGCAAATTGGGCAAATTTGCCTCAAATAATGCTGGTCCAAACGGATCTTTCACCCCAATGTGGACAGTTCTTAAGAATCTGTCTGAAAAATTATCCACCGCCCATTCAGTGATGGGCAGCAAGATTGAAGAACTTGTAAAAGAGCTGCTAAAATATGCTGATGAGCTTCAAAAGCAGTATAAATCTGTTAAAGAAAATGAATCTGGAACTCTGGAGACTGTCGTGGCGTATCAAAATTCCAAACTGATGGTTTCAAAAACAAAGGGAATTTATATGCAGAGGGGATTAGAGTTGGAAAAGTGTCAAAAGGATCATGCCCCTCAGAAGGAGATGGAAAAGGCTGAGTCACGGTTGAAGAAGGCGCAAGAAGAGTATAAGACTTGGGTTGAAAAGTATTCAGTAATTACGGAAGAGTATGTTTCGAAAATGACAGAATCTTGTCGTGTAAGATATTTTTATATGGATATTGAAATGGACAAAGGAGTCGGATGATTGGTTATTTTGATTATGTTAATTCCAGCGATTCCAAGATGTCGAGATTTTCTATTTGGAAAAAATGAAAGAATTTATGGATACGTATGCTAATGTGATGGATAACAATCAGGAAACTATCGGACAGGTAATTTTATTGTGTTATATTTTGTAAGATACAGATACTGTTGTACAGGAAATGTCAAGTTTATTTTTGGACTATTAGGTGCACCACGAATTTCGGAACGATTGTGCTATACTTTCAGTGGACGAACTTTTGCAACAGTTTGTGCGACAGAAGGCGACTGGAAACACAAGGCCAAGTAGACAACAACACAATACAAATATATATAACAATATATCGAACAAAATATAACTGGATGGTACTTTTCTAAGTTTGCATTCCAGGTGTAAATGCGGGCGTTGGCGACACCTTCATCAATTTAGAAGTTAGTCAAAGTGGTTCCTCTGAGGACAAGTCTTCTGGAGAAAAAGATGTGGAAAAGCCACCTGCAGCTCTTTCTACTGTTCCTACGAGTGAGAAGATGTTTGAAGGTAACGACATGTCCGGCTCTTCCACATCAAATTCAGTGTCAATGTCGGTAGGAGATCGGTCAAGCAAAGGATCACGCAGAACAACTTCCCTCCTTAACCTTTTCATTCCTCAGTCCCAGGGTATGTCCACGGGCAATGCTATGTGCTTCATTCACCACAATTTGCAATTTTAAGTTTAAGACAGTTGCACTTGTGGAAAGCGTATAGTTCTCGTGCACATGTTTTTTTATAATTTACTACCCCTTCACACGGTCGTTGTTGGTATTTTGCACACAGGTAGTAAAAGCAACATACCTACAAAATGTGTTGATTCACAAAACGCGTTAACAAGCACTGAAGTAGACACTGAAAATCCCAGCCAACCAACTATGTCCAGGGCAAACAACAGCAGGGGATCCAAATGTAATCAAAGTTATATTACATTGCTAAATCTTACATATAGTTCTAGATGCCTGTAGATTTTCTTTGGAACTGAAGGTCACTGCTTTTTAATCTGGTCAATTTATCATCAAATCAAGCACCGTGAGCTTGGCTTGTAGAACCTAGAACGGTTGAAAGTTATTTAATTTTCGCAGTAGAACATCAAACGTGGTAAAATCCCTTTGTCGCTCATTTGGGTCACTGGTTAGTTTACGATTTATGATCCACATATTCTGCCTGATACCTTGCTTATTTATGTAGCCACCAATTGAAATTTGGTTTATGCGGTTGGCATCACCCATCATCGGCTTGCTGTTTCACGTGCTGGTTGCACATTTAAGTTCTAATATCTTGTAGAGATTACTTATTTATTTTCATTGACGATTATGAAAATATAGGAATTTTTGCTTCCTTAAAATTATCATTATCATCACTCATCATTGGGTGTCATACAGGGTTTTTGAGAAGTAGAAGAGGAAAGAAAAAAGACAAAGACAAGGATAAGAAAAAGGAGAAAAATAACGACTCTGGGACTGGGACGGCGAGTCACGACGGCACTGAAAATTTATCTCAAAATCTGTAAGTACATCACGTTCATTCTCATTCTACATTCTGTCGTATGTACTAATTTTGTCCACATTGTTTCAGAAGCGAAACGAGCGTGCCCAATACCTCCATAGTTGACGATGTAAGCATAAGCCCACCAAAAGTGGACGCTGAAGGATTTACCATCCGGCCAAAAGACGTTTGGGAAGAGGATGCTGGGAAATTTTATTCTAGTTCCGACACTGACTCTGGTAGTATGATGGAACTTTTGTTTAAATCTGGTTTGAAATAACGTTAATTTTTTTTATAACTAGAGACCGAACCTGAAAAACGATTGCATGTGGAGATCAAGCCGTTAACCAATGGCACTGTTCCATTAAGTGCTAGTGTAGATGAGCTACGTACTACCGTAGAGAACCTAACTTTGTGTTCCGCTGGAATATCTGTAATCAGAAGCACAAGAATTCCAGGATCCAATGTTCCACCTTAACTACATTGATTTTGATTTGTGCATTCAGGCTCGGAAAATTATCATCGATGCTGACGCTCAGCAGATGAAACGTTCTCAATCAGTGTCTCAACAAATTGGAAGCACATCGCCGCCACCTCGGCACCCTTACGCCCAATTGAGTCCACCAATGCCCTCACATAGTAAAACTAGTCCAAGTCCCACTCCTAACCCTAACGATGCTTCTCCACGCTATGCAGGTATTCCTCCTTCTGGAAGCCTATTCAGATTGGTTGATCTAAGAAATACTGAAAAATTTGTTTGATGTAATTTAGAATTAGGCGATCTCTTTGCGGAAATTGGTGACATTCAGCCATCGCTCCCACCAAAAACGTCAATATCAAGGTCAACTCCAACAAGTGGAACAATGTCAATACCTCGTCCTCCATCTAGACCAAGACCCGAGGTTGTTGTTAATTGATTCTATTTTGTTGTATTATTTGTTGATGTACAATGTATCTCGTTCTTCATACAACAACGGCATGTTTCAGATACCCTTGCTACCACAACGCAACACGAATTCCCCGTCTCCGGCCGTTTCGCGAACAGATAGTGTTGCTAGTTTGGAATCACGGAGTATTGGAAGTCACATAAGTGGCTCCAGAGGACCGTCCCCACTAACTTTAGGGATGTCTGATCCAATACCGATAGCTATTGCATTCCATGAAATAGTTCACGTAAGTACTTTATGGTAAAGTAACCTGTGGATTATAATGAACAGCTAGAATTATGTTTTATAAATTTCTTTACAGGCTTACTTTAAAGGGACGGATGAATTAAGGTATGAGATATCATTGATTACGATTATGTAGAAAAAAAAACATTACATACCTGGTCATATTTAATTTGAATTTAATTAAACATTATCGTTGAACAGCTGTAAAGTAAAAATGACGGGTGATATGATGGTAAGACACCATGCTTAAGTTACCCACGGGAATATAAACGACAATCCTTAAACCTGCAAATATTCCACCCTGATTACAGATTAGCTTTCCGACCGGAATCATTCAAGTGTTCGCAAACAATCCTTCACCATCACAGCTGAGTTTTCAAGTTTGTAGCAAGCAACCTCTAGAAAACTTGATTTCTAACAAACATCTTGTGAAAGTGTATGTCCCATCATCTTCCTAGGCCATGTACTAGCCATCAACCTAGCTATTATATTACAGAGAGTCTGTAGGAGATGTGTTACATTTCGAATTTGACATGAGTGCCTTAATCGTTTTACTGAGGAATCACGCGGAGCAGAATCCTGTTGCATCATATTTTAATGTAGACATACTAAAATATCAGGTGAGTTATTATTTGTTACTCGTTACGATATCTTATTTACAATCAACAGTGTGTTCAATGATTAATGTGTATAGATTAAACCAAAGCCTGGCGCAGCTTCCTGCCCTCTTCATCTAGTGGCATTTTGGAAATGCGAAACCAATCAAACTGATCTTCGGATAGATTACAAATACAATGGCCGAGCAATGGAACCAAGTCAATCGGACGTTGTCAGCTCCAAGAGCAGTCCTTCCAATTCTCCAAACCTGGCCCCCCTTTCACAAGTTTGTATTGCTGCACCTGTGGACGGTGGGGTAAAAACAATGCAATCAAAGCCTTCCGGCCAGTGGTTTTCTAGTACAAACCGTGCTTGTTGGAAATTATCAACACTTTCACCAAAGTCAGACAACCAAGGAGTAGGATCTCTTCGTTCTCGGTTTGAAATCTCGAACGGTCCCAGTTCGAATGTAAGTAATTTGTGGAACATAACCTTTCACTTTTCTGCATTAGTTTGTTATTAAATAACATGATATTATATTAGGGTACAATTGCAGCCCAATTTAGCTGTGAAAATTCTACCCTTTCTGGTTGCGAGTTTGAATTGATAGGTTCCGGGTATCGAGTTTCTTTAGTCAAAAAGCGTTTTGTTTCTGGTAAGCATACAATAGTAATATTTTCATAAACTATTATATTTTTAAAACAAACAATATTTATTTTGATAGGCAAGTATATATGTGATTCAGAGGTAAACTCTAACCGATACGCTGTTCCTCCTGAGTACAGCAAACCCGTTCAACTGTAAAGCGTCATCCATTCTTAATGATTCCACATCGTATTACTGCATCACATCTTTCACATCACAATTATTATATCACCCACCCACCAGTGAAGAATACCAATCAATCGCAACCGACATACCACCACATTTTCCAATATTTTGTAGAATTCCTATCCTAGTATTATTATATTATTAGCAATATTAATGGACCGTATTACTGATTTTTCTAACCCGTTTCGTTCAATTTCCATTAGTTTCAGAAAGAACTGCTATAATATTGAATGTGATCTTGATCTTGATAGCCCGATAAGACTATTGCATGTAATTTGTAAATCTCACAGAGCACTACTTACCCAAAACTAGATAAGAACAGACCAAACCAGCCTCAAGAACAAAGCAATTTTAATTTTTCATGTAGTAGTATTACAAATCAACACAAATATTCCATTAGCTTTTCAATTCTTAGAGTTACGTTTACTTTCAATGCAAGATTGATTCATTCAGTATCATTCACAAATAAACATTTCAATGAAATTACAACCTTTGCAGTTTTAGAAGAAAACATGCATAATCTGCATAGCATATATAGCATGCAAAAAACCATGCAAGAAAGAGTTGGTCAAATACATTCATCCCACCCCAATGGACCAATCTACGGGATGCAATAATAACCCTTTCGCGGCCCAACTCCAACTCCCGGCTGCTGCCCAAGCTATTTTTTTAGTACCGAGTTGGCTGTCGAGTGCTCACGGAGTAAAAAATATGACAACTTACTTATACGCACGCTGAACTTATAAAAAAGACATTCGACTACTAGTGTACGAGACAAGTTCTATACAGGTTTGGTACAGGTAATAAAGACTCAAACTATAGCACTTTTGACAATTTTTTAAACAAATTATTAAAAGTCTTTGATTTGATTTGGTAGGCCGATTGGAGTGGAATGCGGAGTGAGACGAGTTTAGTTATGAAAAGGACAAAGAACAATAATAATCAAGAAGATGCATAAAATTGGAAACTAGGACAAAACACTAATAGTGTGACGGTGCAACGAATAAAACAAATGGTAAAATGATAAAACCTTTTAGTTTAGGTTTAGCATTTCAAAATAGTAATGTTCTGTTACGGAAAGGTGCGATGAGATGATGATGCGAAGGACTTGCGAACAAATTCAACATTTATAACTGACTTGATCTGATCTAAAAATTAAAAAGGTAGGTAGTAGCTCAAAGTTTTAACTATGAAAAATTAATTGATTATGGTGGATGATATAAATATGAGATGAAATGCTAATTAATGTATTTAAAAAAATTGCAGTGTACGGAAACTTGATTGGTATTCTTCTAATTTTCAGAACAATAAACCGCATAAATTCACCTAGAATGATTGCAAGCGAGCGAAGAATAGTGTCAGAAGGCGAAACTCGTCATTCCCTTACCAAGAAGTTGGCCCTTTCAGGACGCCCTGTTAAAATATATGTCATCGATCCCAAGCAATTTCAAGCTCGGCTACAGAAATATGTAGCACCACCATCGACAGCCGCTGATTCTAAATCGAGTATTAAAAAGTCACAAAAATCGGAATCATCACAAAAATCACAGAAACATCATGGTTCAAACTCGAACAAGTCTGGTGATGGGAAAGCTATCTCTTCTGACCAGTACAAAATAACCCATCCAATCCTCATTGCTCCTAAGGAATCAATAACGCCGGTTACTGGAGGAGGTGGGACCACAATCATTTTTCCACCAGCTACTACACTTTTACCCTTGCCAACTATGATTCCAGTTTCTTTGTCACTTCCAATTATGAGCGTTGGAATTGGAGCAGGTGGAACCCTTGGCCTGGGAGCAGCAATGGCAGTTAACAATGTTATATCCGTACCTTCAAGTAGCGGAGTACATCCACATTCCGTAGATAAAAAGGCGAAAAAGAAAAAGCCGGTCAAGAAACGCAAAATGACGGGAGAATTGTCGAAAAGAAATTCCATATCTGAAGAGAAAGCAGAAGCTGCTGAAATGGCATTTTTGATGAAGGAATCTACAACAAGGACGGGAAGAGTTTCAAAATCAAATACAATGGCTTCTGCAGTTGCAGCTGCAATATCCAGCACTCTAGGAGCAACCGGAGGATCTAGTCTTCCGGGTTCTCCGATGAGTGGGAGTGCGGGAGGCGGAAATGGTGCCCCAAGTCCAGCACCTAGTACTTCTAGTGTAGCTAGTAGCCAAGGTGGTCAGAGAGCCAAGAAACGGGAACCTCCAGAAAAATTTAGATGCCAAACCTGCCAAAGGTTTTATTTAGGAAATGCAAAATTTAATCAGCATTTTGACAAGTTCCCCGATCATGTAAAACCAGATCCTAATGTTCGTGGGGTTAGAAAGAAGGCAAGACCATCACCAGCAGAACAACAGTCAAATTTGATCAAGTCGTTGGAAATGGTTACAGGATCGACAATGAATGAGAATGAAACCGAAAATCAATCTTCGTGTCCTTTCAATTCAACAAGTCCTAGATCTGGACCGTTCAACAATATCGCACCTTCAGCGGATGAAGATTCGCTGGGAATTGGGGACTTTAGTCCACTTATTAGAAGAAACGCTTCCGTTGTAAACCCAGATACATTGTCGGATAATTGTACTTCCCCTAAACTTCCGGGATTTTCCATGAGGTCGACTCCGGATATATTTGTCCAGCAGAATAACAATGCCGATGATGCATCTTCTCATAACCTGCAACATTCTGCTCCCCATTTGACTCCAGAAATAATACAGCGTGATTATTTCAGGGAGTTTCAGACTAATTTTAACGCTTCCATGTCTTTAAGCCAAATTCCCAGCGAGCTTATCGGAAATGGTTCATGTTCTCAACAATCCTTCAACTCGCTGGAAAATCTGTTAGCCAATAGCAATTCTCATATGGGTAGCCAGCTGCAATCTCCATCAATACTTGAACCTTTACCATGTGATGTTGTATGTCCTCGATCTTGCAACGGAAATACAGATGTGTCAACTTTTTTCTCTACTGCAACCACTTTGGAGAATGTCTCGCATCACATTCATAATTCCAGTATCAACATTAGTTCCTATACAAACAGTGTTAATAGCTGCAGTATTCCTGTCCTATCAGTCTCAAGTTCTTCATTTCTTCGTCTTGGAGAAAGAGTGGATGAAGAAAGTCGAGATGCATGCTTAAGTAACAATGCTGATGATAAGGATGGATTTGAAAATTGTGAACGAAACCAAATCCAGAACGGCAATGCATCCCCGTCAAATCCTAAACGGAGAAGTATTTGGGAGTTTGTCAAAGAACAGATTCGATTGTGCGGAATTAATCAGGTAAGACATGTGGTTACCTACGAGTGACGGTGGAAAGGGCTAACTAATTCTCAATGTTTATCTGCAGACGTGTGGAGAGATATCTAAGATGGCCGACAAGTTGTCGAAAATTGCAAGAGACAAATTTTATCCCATTCAAGAAGATGAAATGGAACGGCTTGGGACGTCTTCACCAGTCATTCAGGTATAAATGGACAAGAACAAGAAGCTGTAATAAACCGCATTTGTGTATATCGGTCAATCTTGCAGGTGGACACCCCATTCATATCACATCTCCTCGATCTCCCAATTGGTACTTACATATTTAAAGAAGATGGTGGAATACGGAAAATAGTTCCTCCCCCTACACCAGTGTCCACAGAGTTATCACTTACTAACGGAGTTGAAGTTGACGTAGACAAATTCTTATCTCCTGATATTGATCTCATGTCTTTACCTCATTTGACTAACTTGGATTTTAATTCGATTTGTAACTAACTGCATGAAGATTAATAATTTTAATACACTAGAATTGATGTCTTGTATACTATTTAATCTATAATTTCATACGTCATACTTCACTTGTAATTGTAATAAGTATAATTTTAATAATGGATAATAAAAATGAACTTATAAGTTATAGAAGTTTTAACATAACAGAAAATCTTTAGCTAGAATTAACACGAAGAGGATTATGATTGCAGCATTCTTGGTACAGAAATCTTTAATTGATACTATACCTATATTTTCATTATTATTAAATCTGAACCTCTCGTCAGTTGTCAGTACGTAAGCAGTTTGAACTACATAGATAGTTAAAGCCCATTAAATTTTGTATAGTTCGGTCTTAATTTTTTATATAATGTCAGTTTGTCAGATTTCTTGGTAAAAAATAATTCGCAAACAGAGAAAAGGTAACAATCTATGACATACAATAAGGGAAGCATTAAAGGGAAGTAATGCATACCTACATGTCTTTATGTACGTCACAGAGCTGTATGTACGTAGACAAATTCTTCTCTCCTGATCTCATATCAACTTTACCTCATTTGACTAACTTGGCTTCCAACTAGATTTGTAAGTAATTGAATGAAGATTAATAACTTGAACACTACAGTTTATCTATAATTTATTGTCATACTTATAATAAGTTTAAGTACAACTTTAATAATTAGCTAATGAGAATGAAATGAAAACAGAAAATCTTAAGGTAGGGTAGGATTAACATGGATGGAGATGATTGGAAAACATTCAAGTTTTATTGGTACAAAAAATTTTAACTGATATTTATCTTGCTAGTATCATTATTATTATATTAAAGCCAATCTGAATCTCTAGGTTCGATGCTCAGTACATATCTAATCTAAGCAGCCTTACATTGTTAAAGCTCATTGAATTTTGTAACTTCTCAATTTTGTAACGTTGTCTCAATTTTATATACTAAAGAATGTAAATTTTTTTAGTAAAAAGTAATTCGCAAACAATCTTTATCTTACTGTTTGCCGAACTGTTCATAACCCGGAGGTGCATTATTGACAGTACCAGCATCGGCGTTTGCGGTGAATCCAACTTGGCCCCCATGACCTAGGTGAGACGGAAGAGCGTACAAAGCAGCTTCAGCTTCTTCAATAAATTTCCCAACAATATGAATCCCGATACAATGGAACATGATGGATGGGATGTAGATGATCATGCTTGGATCTCCAATTCGTACAATAAGACCAAGAATTGAGATGATTGTGAATACAATGGTAACAATCCGCCAGAATCGAGCAGGAGCGCGCAAGGTCTTAGGGTCGAGGCCCTTAATAAATTTGAACCTTTAATTAGATTATTGCCAAAATTTACTGATGTACATTACAAAGAAAATTACAATTTGAGTCGCATTGAGAAGTTTCACGGCAGCAACCATCTGAAGAACAACGATGGACAAGGACACAAAAAACATGACCCAGAGGAAAATCACTAAAAAACAAATGTCGTTTTATGGTTTAGTTAATGAGGTTAGAAATTAAGAATTATTTGCTTTGCTTACAAATCAACGTCACACCGGTCTGCAAATCAGCGTCAGAAGATCGTCCATCTTCATTCAATTTTTCCTGAATTTTACTCTCGTAAAATGTTCCACCCACCGCAGCGATGAACAGTAATATCGGTACCACCAGACTGATGCTGGTCAAGACCTACCAAACAAAAAGTAGAAATTTTGTTTCCACCCTTCTTTACCTTCATGAATTATTAAAACAAACAATTTCATACCAGATCCACAATGGCCACAACCCTAGCTCTTCCACGGTACTGGAATCTCTCCATCTTCTTGTCTCACTGAAAGTGAATGCGGTCAGTGCACCAAAGTCTTAACAGCATTAACCAAAAACAAATTCATGTTTCATTTACAATATAATATCATCAATTGATTCTATATATCTCTAAATTATTATTAAGGTGCAGTGCAATAAAGCCCAGAAAGGACATAACTGACTTTCATAGGAAAATATGCATGACGTGTGTGAAATGTATAGAATTATAACATGTAAAAAGATAATGCGGATCTCATAAACCTCATGAGTCATGTTTAATGGTTAGATTTCGGTTAACATTCACACATCCGTTCTCATATTAATATTTGTTTAGTCTCCCATATTCTATTGTAAACTAGCTATGAAGTGTTATCGCTTAAGTACATTTGAACTCTATCCCAGGATTATTTGAGTCAAACTGCCTGAAACATGAATCCTGTTTTATTCCAAGCTGGCAATTAATATTATTTATGTTACATGACATGCTCATGAACAGATTTATGACAAATATTCACAACGACAAAGAACTAGACCCGAGAAATAATGGCATCGCTCTTGTCTTAATATTGCAAACTACCCGAAGCTAGACTGACTGGAGAACATTGCTGACGACAATATTGTAACTTGAAACTATCATTAAAAACAAAAATTTCTACTTCTCAAACCACATCATGCCATGATATGATTGCCCTGTCCTATGTCCTATCCAAACCAAACAGTGATAAGAATTTCTTTCTTGTTATGCATTTTTGACGATAACCCAAACTACCTAACAAACCACCCGAATCATTTTGACTATGAGTGAATGCTAAATACTAATTTAATAGTTAAACAAAGGATAAACTGTATATTAAACAGCTCGAATCACGTTACCTGTAGAGGCCTCAAAGTGTCCCTCTTGGCAGCCGGTAGACAGGGGTGAAAACCTGGAAAAACCAAAAACTTTATCAAATCGAAAGCGACTCAAACAAAAAGAATCCAAAGAAGGATTGTAACAATCTCCACGTTAGTTTTTCACACATTGTCACGTCCCCTCATCCCCAAAGAAAGAGATAGGTATAGAATTCTAATTGGAAGCGATTTAGCGATTAAATGTCATTTCTTACCTTGATTGAGGTGAATTATTATGTGGAAAAAGTGGAAGATATTCGGAGTGTAGATGATGAATGATTGATCCGTGGTTGTTAGCTGCTGCTGCTGGTGGTGAACTCGAATCCCCTCAAATGTCAACGTATGACTGAAGATAACTTAAGACCAAGAAACGTTCCAAGTCAGCAGCACCCTGTCTGTCTGCATGCATGCAACGAACTTCAGACACACTAAGGATCCACCCTTCCTATAGTGAGGAGGCTAATAACATTCATGCTAATAATTCCATCAAACAGCTTTGTGATTAAAATATGTACAACAACATTAGAAAAAGTGACATGGCGAGTGATCTGTGCGTGCTTGCTTTGCTACGCTATACCTACCTACACCATGGTCTATGCCTACACTCATGCAAACACAATGCTAGTTATCAAAACTGTATTAGAACAAAGTCGTCTCGTCTGAGTATGAATTGTTTCCTGGAAATGCTAATCTCAACATTCCCATCCCCCCCCCCACAAACTACCCCTATCAAATCAATACAAACTTCAACTTTCCTTTTCTTCTTGACCAAACGATTGACAACTTTATTTCATTCACAAGAAATGCATTCCTTTTCTCTCATTCATGCTTCCTCCTTACAATCAAAGACTCTTGAATAGCACACAAACCAACCAATTTGAGGGAAGTAGATTCTTAAAATTTGCATAATTTTAAAACAAACCTCCCTTAAAATGGGGATTAGAGTAAAACCCGGTATGAAAAGGTTTGGGTACTACACAACAGGGTTAATTGTATTTTACTGGTTATTCATACGACAAAGACAGATTACCAACAAGTTTGAAATGACTATAAATGGTGCAACTCCAAAAACAATATGGGAATATTGGGCTGATTTCTCAAACTATAAGAAAATTAACCCTACCGTGTAAGTATATAGTCATCTCATATGCAAAATGAATACAGACCCCTTAAATTAAAAAATGCTGTCAACAGAATCGACTTTGAGATTGACTATGAACGGGGTACATATGACAATTGGGAGTATGGAGTTACGTACACGGAACACTTGACCAAGTCCCCATTTACTATTACAATAAAAGGGAAATTCATTGTCACACCGGAACAGAAACATGGACACTTTAAAGAGCCATTTAGAATCATTTCGGAACAGGATGGATGTGTTTGGTTCTTTTGCAGTGAGTATAAACAATTTTGTATCATTTCTAAGACTAGGTTGGGTTGATTTTCTTTGGTTGACATATTTTTTAGCACATTCAAACGCGGACATGACATTTGTTCCAAGTACTGATGGCAAAAATACTAAAGTTACGGAAACACTGAGTTTTGAAAGTTCACTAATGATGACATGGTATTCCATCAGTGAGGTTAAGACACAGAGGAAATATATCGCTGAACAATTACAAAAAATTGATTTTAATATGTCCGAGAAAAAGTAATTCCTAATATTTTTATCCTTTATTCAAGTACCAATGGCTAAACGTTAAACATAAGAATTAATTTAGGTTTGTCTAATTTGGAAAATAGAATAATTTGATAAAAAGTTTTATAACTAAAAGGTATTCATACGAAATTCTAACCGAGAAGGAAGTCGGTGGACATTTAATTGTCTTCTTCATCTGTGGGCAAAAAGTATCATGCATTACTTTAATAATTGGCCCAAGAACACAAAAATCATAGAGTTCTCAATCAAACTCTAACCTCCACCCTCGTCAGATGAGTCCTCTTCTTCGGATTCAAATGTGTTATCCGGAATATCAAAGAGATGGATAAGTGGCTAAAATCATTAGAATCATTACTTAAAAGTGGTACTACTAACTAGCAGTCATTATAGTTAAATGAATAAAAAATATTACCTTGTTAGGGTCACGAAGGATCAAGTACTTTCCGTCGGGTTGCTTCATGCACAAATCAATTACACAGCGAAGCACGCCCCATGCATTATCCATGTTCAAACTAATTTGAGTTGCAAATTCAGTTGGTTTAAATTGCTGCGTTCCGAGAATTACATGATTATTCGTGTCCCTGACACTAACGCGTGACACATATCTGAAATTAAATCAGCGTTGTCTTCATTTAGAATTTATTAGTCAATAGTCATCATCCAACATCCGGGGTGCAAGAGAGTAACTCACCCAAACTTCATTTGATCAGATCCAGCAAGAAGTGACTGCACAGTCCACTTTGCCAACTTGCAAGCGTTGTTTCGCAACTCGTTTGCAAGAACAGCACCTCGCTGCGAGTCCAACTTTTGACGCCATTCAAGGCCACCAGAGAACTACAAAATTTGACGCAATCAGCAAAACTTATTAGAACATAAAAGTACCTGATTTTTACCCGAGGATCCCATTCATTCAAAGCCTTTACGTTGATGTACTGCATTTCGCCATTTACAGCCTGCATCACAGCGTCATGCTGACACCTCGTGACCAACACGATACCGTTGTCCAAGTCCCATTTCCGATATCTATAACCGACTGATGCCATCTTTTCAAACTCTTCCTCCCCGATGAAAGGGTTGGGGTCTTCAAACTTGTATCTTTCCTCCCCCTAATTTAATAAATAATCAGTCAGGTATCTGAGAATATTAATTTTACTAACTAAAACTGAGCAAAGACGAACCGTTCTCAAAGCTTGTTGAGAGAAATTGTTGCAAACGAAAGTAGCCTCTAAAGCCAAACTGTTCATTTCTGGATCGTCCACCGGAGGCTCATTAGACGTTTCATTGACAGTTAGTAAATCTATAATTTAAAAATAATTAGCACATTAGCAATTATTTATCTATATTTATCCCATCACTTTCACAATTTTAAATCACAAATACCAAAAGTGTTGTCACGCTTGTCAAAGAACAACTTCTCTCCAATCTTTTGTACAACAATGTCCCAAGAGTAGTTCGAACGGGTCGCACACATCAAGGTAGCCAAAATTGAGTCTGTTGCATACACATTGCCCACAGTCTTGGACAGCTAAAAGAACAAAAGTCGGAGGTGATGATGATAACCAAACATAATGCAACAAATCTATAGACAGACACTATCTGAGAATACTATCCGCGACACATTATCAATTACTGTGCCACTTGCTGTTTCTCTTAAATTTTGCTTTTGCACAGACTTTATGTCCAAGGAATATAACCCTGAAGTTCTTACTCCATGGATGATCAAATTCTGTGCTTACATATCACAAGATAAAAGAAAACTCTAACTCTCTCTTACCCGTCGAATAATAGGATCATCCGATGTCGTCACGGTATGGAAGATACGGTCAACCGGTTGCAATGGGCGTTCATTCTTGACATTAATCCGATCATATGTCTTATCATAAAACTCCATCGATCCGCATTTTACTCTGTAACATTAAAAACTCTGAAATCCTACCCAACCCAGTACTCAATTCCATCCAACATATATTCTTTGATCTAACTTACAAATCTTCCGGTTCCTTAATATTTGGCAAATAAAGCTTGCTCAACCTTGGGAAATCCATCTCTTCCACACTTTTCCAGTCTGCCTTAACCGTGACGGATGCCTCTCTATTTTTCATCTGTCCCTTATTATCATAGCGTCCACGACCCCGTTGATTTTGGAAACGACGATCCTTCATCTTGTTTGCTTTAAGCTGTTGCATACCTTGAGGTTGCATTCGCTGATTTTGATTTCTCATCCTCATATTCCTCTGATTAGGTCGAAATCTGGATCGTTGATACATTGGACGTTGGATTTTGGTCGTATCAACAAGTTGGAAAGAACTTTCATCCTCATCATGAAAGTAGGCGAATTGGTTTCCAGCCCCAACACCAAATTGCGACGTGTACTTGTCTGTTGAAATAAGGACAGAACAAGAACAATTTACATTTGCAAAAATAAACTACAAACTAATTTCCACATTTTCATTTTAAAACTCCGCCTACTTTGGAATCGTCTATCCGGATAAGTTGCACCAGTCCAGTCTGCAATCTAAAACAACATGACAAATGCCTTTTTAAACTCTGAAACATATTTTTAAACCTTATTAAAAAAGTTACCTTTCCCAGCCTGTCACTTTTAGCAAAAGGTTGATATGGCATGTCTTGAAACTGTTCTGGCGTTCCAGTGGGACCCCACCCCGTCTCATTGTCGTGGATTAAAGGTGGCGTAAACTTCGCCAAAGGTTTGGCTGCCATGTTCAATTTTTAATTCACCAAAAACCTAAAGATTTTGAAATCAAGTCAAAATTTTATGAGTGAAAAATATGTGAAAGTGTTCAATTGCGTGTGGAATGATTTGGTAGACCGGGCCGGTTATTGGATTCTGTGAATTTGGCAAAGATGGCGAGAGTTTGGTCTCAC
>JAQIWQ010000505.1:0-16061 GCA_034695825.1 Folsomia inoculata
TTGTAGTGTCCATTGCAAAAATGAATTGAGACAGAGAACAGAAGGTGCTGCTGGTCTCACTTCTGGATGAGGACTACATACACGTATATCGATACCCAACCAATTTCTGACCCAGGTATTAATACTTGGGTAATTTCGGCGTTGGTATGCAAGTTAACCGACGAGTTTACAATGGATATGACAGAAGAACAAAATTGTTATTTGCCATTTATCCGAATTGCAGGTAAGTTGGACTGGGTGTGCTTTATTGCTGGATCTCATCCAGTATAAAAAAAATTGGCCAGATTGGTATTGGCCGTGTATGTGTTTTAAACTGTCGCGTAGTCCAGGTAAGGTGGACCTTGGGCAGAAAGTTGATCTCACTTGGCATTGGAAACCGGTAGGTGATCAGGATGAACAATGTCACGACGTTGGTTGGAATTGCTAGCGGATGAATATAAATGTCAAAAAGTTTATTCAAGAATTCAAGTATTACCTGTACTGTTGGGAATCCCTGAATAATTTACTTGAAGAATTGAATGGTTTTACCTTATAGCAGCATGTAAAGATATCCTAAATGAATGTAAAAACAGGTTTAAAATCTGTCTAATGGGTAAAAATGTATGTATTGAAAGTTGCGAACTGCTAATTTTAAGTCACTCCACTCGAACAGCAATTTTCGAAATCATCATCTAATGTCCAACGTAGGGATTCTTAATATCCAATAATGGGTATTAATACTGGTTGTTGGACACATTTAAAATACAATGCATGTCGTTACGTCCAAGCCTAAGTCCAAGTCAGATCATGAAGAGTTGGATGCAGTATGTAGTCCTTCACTACTGAACACTGATTAAATTCAAATATTTACAATGTGCTAAATACATAAGTGTGTTTAGGAATTACCCACGCACGTCCAACAAAGCAAACCATGCCCCATTTACATACCTACATTTTGCACCGGCCGGATGTATTATATTACGTATATTACTTATTCGTACCAGAATGCCAAAGATATTGATTCACAAAAACTCAAAAACGAGAGATTATATTATGTGAAATGCATATATTTATAACCAAATAAAGTTATATAATATTGTATCTAAATCAAATACTTCAAAATAATTCTACAAGTCTAATCAGATTTATTTTGAATTTTCTTTGTTTTCGAAATCATGTCAGTGAAAAGCTTTCCAAACAAGATTGCGAAAGATCCATATAGAATTGCGCTGTATAAAATACTGCTGCCAAATCGACGACACGGGGTGCCAGTATCTGCAGTGCGAAAGGATATCATTAAAAAATTGGCATTTCAATTGAATAGTTCCACAACTTACAAAAGAGATATGTGGTGTAACAGTTTAAAAATAATGCAAAAAGCATCTGGGACAACTGGCAAGTCGTTATAAAGCTTGAAATTCGACGAGGAATAGGAACACCAAGGGCCTTAAGGGAGAAGTAGGGATACATCAGGCTGAAAATGAGATACATTTTTTAAAATGCGGAACAAAGTGGGGCATAGGTGGGCTATATTCACTAAACAAGTAACCACAGCTACCAAGGATTTTTGGTGCTAATTATATATGAGAAAAAATTCCCCTATTCAGTGAATTATGCCCCACTATTTATGATCTAACCTATGAACTGCCAAGTTCATGCAAGAGTAGTGTCTCATAATTGGTTCAGCAAATGGAGTAAATACCCAGCAGAAGATTAGTGTCATACCATGATGATACCTGTAATTGTAAAAGGTTAGTCATGTAATGTATGATTTATATTATATCATTGTTTTAGCATACCATTGCAAGAAGATGAGGGGCTTTTTGCGAAGTACGATAAAAATTGTATCCCCTTGTAGAAAACAAATTAGGCTGTTTTCATAATTTAAATATTTGAATCATTGCGTACCAAGTTCTACGTATTTGGAGCATACAAATATACAACTCCAAAACATTTCAGGAATACTTAATCCAATTCTGCAAATGGGTGAAATAAATAAAACAAATTAAAATGAGATTAATAATTCTGGCTGTTGTGGATCGTAAAATAATACGTTACCAGGCTATTCTTTGAGTAATTTATTTTCCAACCTATTGGTTATCTTACGAAAATACAAAAAAATTGCACAAAAAGTATAAAAAAAATGCACAAAAATATAAAAAAAATTGCATAAAAGTGAAAAAAAATGTGCAAAATTGCCAAAAAGTTGGCAATGTTTTTGCTAATTTTTTATGCCAGAGTTTCAAAAAATGGGAAGGCCACGCATTGGTTTACAATCCAAAGCTAGAATTTAGTGATTTTAACACTGACGGCAAACAAATTGAGTTGTAAAATCCATTCTCTGAACTGAGGACGGAAAATAGTCCAGGAAATGTCCGTGCGAATCCAACAATGGAAAATATGCCTAAAAAAGCATTCCAAAGAAATAGCTCTCGTCTAAGGTCAAATGGTTTCCTCTTGGTCATATAGGCCTGTAGTCCAAAAATTGTGACAATGTATACTGCCGATACAATAAATGGCAAGTACAAGTTGTTGGCAACGAAGTTACAAAACCCTGTGGGGTCAAGTAATGTTTCGAATTTATAAGGCAAGTATCTTGGTGTTGGTGGGATTTCCAGAGACATGGTTTGTAGTTCGCTTATATCCATCAACGTCACCAACTTGGTTATGTTAACAGAATGAGGAAAAACCGTTGTAGTGTCCATTGCAAAAATGAATTGAGACAGAGAACAGAAGGTGCTGGTCCCACTTTTGGATGAGAACTGTATCCAACCAGTTTCTAACCCAGGTGTAAATCCTTGGGTAATTTGGGCAGTTGTGGTATGCAAGTTAACCGACGAGTTTACAATGGATATGAAACAAGAACAAAATTATTGCTTGTTATTTATCCGAATTGCAAATAAGTTAGGTTGGGTGTGCTTTATTGCTGGATCTCATCCAGTATAAAAAAAATGGCATCATTGGTATTGGCCGTGTATGTGTTTTAAACTGTCGTTGAGTCCAGGTAAGGTGGACCTTGAGCAGAAAGTTGATCTCACTTGGCATTGTAAACCAGTAGGTATAACCAGGATGAACAATGTCACAAGGAAAGGTTTTATTGACGTTGGTTGGAATTTAGCACCAGATGCATATAGTAAATGTCAAAAAGTTTATTCCAGAAATCAAGTATTACTTACTTATATTATTGGGAATCCCTGAATAATTTACTTGTATTGAATGGTTTTACCTTATAGCAGCATGTGCAGATATCCAGTAAATCACCAAAGTAAATGAATGTAAAAACAGGTTTAATCTGTCTAATGGGTAAAATTATATAACTTGCGAATTGCTAATTTTAAGTCATTCCACTCGAACAGCAATTACGAAATCATCATCTAATGTCCAAAGTAGGGATTCTTAATATCCAATGGGTATTAATACTGGTTGTTGGACACCTTTAAAATATAATGCATGTCGTTACGTCGAAGCCGAAGTCCAAGTCAGATCATCAAGAGTTTGATGCAGTACGTAGTCCTTCACTATTGAACACTGATTAAATTCAAGTATTTACAATGTGCTAAATACATAAGTGTGGTTAGGAATTGCCCACGTCCAACAAAGCAAACCATGCCCCATTTCTGCATACCTAAATTTTGCACCGGCCGGGTGTATATTATTACGTAGGATAGCAAAGCAACGGCTTCCTGCAAAGCTGCTTCCGTTAAGGTTGTAAACACCCAGGCTGGCACGAATTTGATAAGAATATCAAATAATATGTACCTTTAATTAAACTCGTCGGTTAACTGCAGACATTACCCAAAAGGATTTATATACCTGGGTCCGAAACTGGTTGGGTACAGTTCTCATCCAGAAGTTGGACCAGCACCTTCTGTTCTTTCTCAATTCCTTTTTGCAATGGGCACTCCAAAATATCTCCCGAATCCCTCCTACCCTGTTAATATAACCAAGCTGGTGACGTTGATGGATATAAGCGAACTACAAACCATGTCTCTGGAAATCCCACCAACACCAAGATACTTGCCTTATAAATTCGAAACATTACTTGACCCCGCAGCGTTTTGTAATTTCGCTGCCAACAACTGGTACTTGCCATTTATTGTATCGGCAGTATACATTGTCACAATTTTTGGACTCAAGGCCTACCTGACCAAGAGGAAACCATTTGATCTTAGACGAGAGCTATTTCTTTGGAATGCTTTTTTAGGCATATTTTCCATTATTGGATTCGCACGGATATTTCCTGGACTATTTTCCGTCCTCAGTTCAGAGAATGGATTTTACAACTCAATTTGTTTGCCGTCAGCGTTAAAACCACTAAATTCTGGCTTTGGATTGTAAACCAATGCGTGACCTTCTTCTTTTTTTGAAACTCTGGCATAAAAAATTAGCAAAACCACTGCCAACTTTTTGGCAAGTTTGCACGTTTTTTTCTCACTTTTATGCAATTTTTTTATATTTTTGTGCAATTTTTTTGTATTTTTGTGCAATTTTTTTGTATTTTCGTAAGATAACCAGTAGGTTGGCAAATAAATTGCTCGAAGAATATCCTGGTAACGTATTATTTTAGGATCCACATCCAGAATTATTAATCTCATTTTAATTTGTTTTATTTATTTCACCCATTTGCAGAATTGGATTAAATATTCCTGAAATGTTTTGGAGTTGTATATTTGTATACTCTAAATACGTAGAACTTGGTACGTAGGATTCAAAGATTTAAATAAACTCTAAAAAAGGTCTAATTTTTTTCTACTAGGAGATACAATTTTTATCGTACTTCGCAAAAAGCCGCTCATCTTTTTGCAATGGTATGCTAAAATGATATAATATAAATCATACATACATGACTAACTTTTTACAATTACAGGTATCATCATAGTATGACACTAATATGTTGCTGGGTAGTTACTCCATTTGTTGAACCAATTATGAGATACTACTGCTGCATGAACTTGGCTGTTCATAGGTTAGATCATAAATAGTAGGGCATAATTCACTGAACAGGGGGAATTTTTTCTCATATAAAATTAGCACCAAAAATCCTTGGTTGCTGTGGTTACTTGTTCAGTGAATTATGCAAGATTTCATGCACAAGATTTCATGCACTTAAAGAGTCGCACATCCAAAACCGGAAGACAAATGTTCGGAAGGTGTACGAGACCAGATTAGCAGGTCCCAAGTCACAATTTGTTGTCACACTAGATGAGGTATGGTTCTACCTTCAAGACTGTAACAAATTTACTGACATCTGCTACGTTCGTGTTGGAGAAAACAAGCCGTCTGTCTGGGTCCAAGAACGAATGAAAGTTAAAATTACAAGTTCATGGTTGTAGGAGCAATATGTGGAAAAGGGACACTTCCCATGATCAGAATTCCCCCAAAAGTCAAAAATAATGCAGATTACTATATTCAACATGTTTTAAAACCATACGTTGAAAAACATATACCAGCACTATACGGTGAGGATATATCAAAAGTATTTTTTCATCATGACGCCGCGCCTGGCCACACATCTAAGAAAACGCGAGAGTATGCATATCAGATTGAGGAAGAAATCGGTCTAAAAATCATCAATAACAAGGACATATATGCAAAATCAAATGACGTTAGTCCCAAGGATTTTTATGGTTTCGGTTTTTTGAAACAGTCCCTCCAATCCAGAAAAGCAAAAACTTTGGAAGGCCTTTGGAAAGTCATCAAAGATGAGCGGTCCACTATAACACCTGCCAAAATTGAAGAAGTCTACCGATCTTGGAAAACTCAACTTTGGGCGATAGATAAGAGTCATTGGCATCATATGGGGCAGGCAAACCAAATTCATCGTCGCAAATTATAACGTAAAAAAATTAAATCAAACTGTTCCAACTTGACTGCCCATCCCTGTATGGCCCACCTGTGCCCGAATTTGTTTCGAGCCTATTTAGCACATAAATGTACCTCCTTGAATATAATCAGTGTTTAATAGTGGATGACTACATATTACTACATACTGCATCAAACTCATCATGGTCTGAGTTGAACTTCGGCCACGACGTATATAACGTCATGCATTGTATTTTAAATGTGTCCAACAACCAGAATGTATGCCCATTGGATATTATATAAGAATCCCTACTTTGGATATTGGATAATGTTGTTCGAGTGGAGTGACTTAAAATTTAACAATTCGCAACTTTCAACAAGTAAATAAACAACTTTTAACAACTTTTACCCATGACGCAGACTACTACTAAACCTGTTTCTACATTGATTCACTTTGGTGGTTTACTGGACATGGTTTGCATGCTTTTTAAGGTAAAACCATTCAATACAAGTAAATTATTCACGGATTCCCAATAATACAAGTGATACTTGATTTTTTGAATAAACTTTTTGATATGTATATTCATCTCCTGGCAATTCAAACCAACGTCAATAAAGTATTTTCTTGTGACATTATTCTTCTTGATTACCTACTGCCAAGTGAGAATAACACTCTGCTCAAGGTCCACCTTACCTAACCTAACTTATTTCTTGCAATTCGGATAAATGACAAATAATAACTTTGTTCATTTCCATTGTAAACCCGTCGGTTAACTTGCATCCCACCCAACTGCCGACATTACCCAAGAAGGGTGTGTAACAAGGTCAGAAACTGATTGGATACAGTTCTCACCCAAAAGTCGGACGAGCACTTTCTGTTTTCATTCTCAACTCTTTTTTGCAATGGACGCTACAACGCTTCTTCCGAATTCTGTTAATATAACCAAGTTAGTGACGTCGATGGATTTCAACGAACTCCTAACTATGTCTATGGAAACCCCACCAAGACACGTACCCTATAAATTTGAAACAATGTTTGACATTGTAGCGTTACGTACAGAGGGTCCGCACGATTGAAAAAATCGACCTAAGAACTCACCTAAAACTTTAGTTTCCGTCGATGAATTTTTTTGGTCTATTCTATATGATGCCCATGAACCTCCTTGACCGCCCTCAATCGCCGTTTCCATGATTGGTACACATTTGGCTCGTCTGGGGGAGTTACCGCATTCCACTCGGCTTGCAAAAGTTTCCAAACGCCTGACAAATATGATGCTCGTCTTGAATGATGCTGTTGTTTCAACATCCCAAATCCGAAAAAAACCATCGGGCTTGTATCGGGACTCTTCACGGGTATCTCCGATTTAGGAATTACTGTCATTTCAAGTTTTTGATTTAATTCCTCTTCGTACTCGGTCGTTTTGTGGGAGGTATGTGATTATGCAACGCCGTGGTGAATGAAGACTTTTGGGGTCTGTCCAGGGTAAAGTTTAGCGACTGACACTTCCAGCAAAGGCTTTAAAAAATCACCAATATACTACTCAGAATTTATTTTAACTTTTGGGGGAACCTTGATAAGTTTCACGACCCCACGACCAGCCAAACCATCCACCACCGTAAACGTTTCACCAAACTTTTCTTTTTTTTGAGTGCAATATTCAGGGTCTGGATTTAATGACTTACCGTAATAAATTCGTCTTCACCCTTTGCAATCCTGTAGATAGAATCAATCTTCGTCTAATGCAACAACAAAATCAGACTTATCACCCAACAGACGATTTTCATAAAGCTTCCGGGAGTTGGTGACCGGATTGGCGACGTCCGACCTTTCAGAGCATGGACCACTTGTTTTTTTCTAAGTTTTTTCTTCAAATCCTTATGGATAGCATTCCTGACAGTAGTCTCTGACTCACCAAGATGATTTGCGGTTTTTGTTTGGCTCCAGGGGTTCTCGTTATCCGTTAGTACGTCAATCCTTCGAATTTGTGCTTTTGTCCTTTTTGGGCGTAACTTTTTTTTGGGGGTGAACCACGACCCAAAAGCTTGGATTTCCTCCTCAATCCCTTCTATTGGATTATATTGATTACCCCACTTTTTGAAATACTGATTCCGGACGCTTTTAGTTCTTCTACAATGCGACTTTCTGAGAGACCAGCGTTGGAAATGCCTCTCACGAGTCCTTCAACTTCGGGGTCAAATTTCTTCCCCATTTCGAGATTAAAAATTTAGAAATTTTACCACAACAATAACTGATGTCCACACTCTTTTGGTAAAAAATTTCAGACACCCCCGGCAAAAGGCCTTTGAGAAAAGTGAGATTGAATTCGATTTTTTCAATCGTGCGGACCCTGTAATTCTGCTGCCAACAACTGGTACTTGGCATTTATTGCATCGGCAGTATACATTGTCACAATTTTTGGACTACAGGCCTACATGACGAAAAGGAAACCATTTCATCTTAAACGAGAGCTATTTCTTTGGAATGCAGTGCTAGGAATATTTTCCATTGTTGGTTTCTCACGGGCATTTCCTGGACTATTTTCCGTCATCAGCTCAGAGAATGGATTTTACAAATCAATTTGTTTGCCGTCAGTATTAAAATCACTAAATTATATTATTAATCTCATTTCATTGTGTTTTATTTATTTCAACCATTTAAAGAACTGGAGGAAATATTCCTGAAATGTTTTGGTATGGTATGGTTGTATTCTCAAAATACTTTGAACTTGGTACGTCGTGATTTAAAGTTTTAAATTATGAAAACAGTGTAATTTGCTTTCTACTAGGGGATACAATTTTTATTGTTCTTCGCAAAAAACCCCTCATCTTTTTGCAATGGTATGCTAAAATTTACACAGTCATATTATATAAATCATACGTCATTAAACTTTTCAAATTCTGTTATAGGTATCATCATGCTATGGCAGTAATATTCTCCTGGATATTTATTCCATTTGCTGAACCACTTTTAAGATATTACTGTTGCATGAACTTGGCAGTTCATAGGTTAGATCATAAATATTAGTAAGGCATAATTCACTGAATAGGGTGGGAATTATTTTCTATGAAATTAGCACCAAAAATCCTTGGTTGCTGTGGTTACTTGTTCAGCGAATTATGGCCCACCTGTGCCCAAATTTGTTTCGCATTTTCAAAAATGTATCTGATTTTCAGCCTTATGTATCCCTACTTCTCCCTTAAGGCGCTTGGTGTTCATATTCCACGTTGGATCACAAGCTTTATAACGACTTGCCAGTTGTCCCAGATGCTTTTTGGATTATTTTTAAACTGCTACACCGCATATCTCTTTTGTAAGTTGTGGAACTATTCAATTGAAATGCCAATTTTTTTTTAATGATATCCTTTCGCACTGCAGATACTGGCACTCCCTGTCGTCGATTTGGCAGCAGTATTTTATACAGTGCAATTCTATATGGATCTTTCGCAATCTTGTTTGGAAAGCTTTTCACTGACATGATTTCGAAAGCAAAGAAAAGTCGAAATAAATCTGATTAAATTTGTACAATTATTTTAGAGTATTTGATTCAGATACAATATTACTTTATTTGGCCATAAATATATGCATCTCACATAATGTATTCTCTCGTTTTTCAGTATTAGTGAAGCAATATTTCGCACTCTGGTCAAGGTTCATTTGGGCTGGACGAATAAGTAATGTACCATAAAAACTGAAATATGCAAAAGTCATTGTAACATTTACAGTTTATTGAATACTGAAAAAATTATTACACCATGGAAAAGCCTACAAAATTGTGATAGGAAGACAATTTTCACTTTTCGAATTGCCCCCCGATGATGGCCTTAACACAAGCCCTCAATCTGGGAATCCATTCCTCGACTGCGGTACATACGCACTCGTTCCAGAGGATACGCGTCCCATGTCCCATTTCTTGACAAGAGATTTTTTTAGAGACTCCAAACTTGTGTGGAGTTTAGCACATACTATCAATCAGTTCCCCCAATCCCGGCATCATGCCACCTTGACAGACTCGGCATAAAAGTAGTCCATAATCAAATGATTACATTACATATGTATTGAGTCTGAGGCAATAGTTTGATACTTTGTATCAATCGTCATTTAGTCATGGCGTGATGAACTTTATGTTTCAAGCTTAGTCGCTTTGATGTCAACGTATGACTTTGAAATCGTGTCATGTCAAGTTCACATTCACAATTCTAGTATAAAAGGTAGGTGTGACATTCTACTATAAAGCGTTATATTATAGATGGAACGCTCTTTCTACAAATTCTAAGAGTTATCTTGTTGGTGATTTAATGAATTACATAAGTACTGATGGAAAATTAGGGTGAATAAAAGTCGGCGAAAACATGCATTGAATTGAAACGGCACTTTGTTTTAAAACATTTAAAAAATATATGAAAACTACTAGTTTGAGCTTTATTGAAGGTAAAAGGTCCATTTTTAAAATCGTGCTTATTACAAGAGTCATAAACAGCATCTAGCATAATAAAATGTCCAATAACCATAGTCATTGTATTGCATATTGGCATGATGTCGAGGCGTCTTTGAACTTTGGCATCGATGTACCGAATCCGAAATTTTTGTACCGAATCCCGGATTGCAACTGAGTGAGGTTTTTTTGACTGTTTGGTCTCATCGAGGATTGTATTATTAACAAAAATTATCATGATTTGGTATACATTATTTGTTCTTGTCCGGATGTGTACCTTAAACTGTCGTCTAGGCCAGTCCAGGTGGACCTTGATTAGAATATCCCTCTCAACCGGCATTGTAAACCAGAAGGTATTTGAAAAGAATAACGTCCCAAGAAAAGGATGTGTTGACGTTGGAATTGGCAGCAGATGCATATAGTAAATGTCAAAAAGTTTATTCAAGAAATCAAATGCTATTGGGAATCCCTGAATAATTTACTTGTACTCGCATTTGCGAATAGTCAATAGTCGAGTGTATTATATTATGTATATTATTCGCACAGCTTAGATGAATGCGAACAATATTGATTCACTTCAACTGAACAAACGAGAGATTAGATACGTTATATAGAATCCAAATTTGTAGTTAAATAAAGTAATATTGTATATGAATTAAATTTAATCAGATTTATTTTGAATTTTCTTTGTTTTCGAAATCATGTCAATGAAAAGCTTTCCAAACAAGATTGCGAAAGATCCATATAGAATTGCGCTGTATAAAATGTTGCTGCCAAACCGACGACAGGGAGTGCCAGTATCTGCAATGCGAAAGATATCATTAAAAAATTGGCATTTCAATTGACTAGTTTCACAACTTACAAAAGAGATATGTGGTGTAACAGTTTAAAAATAATGCAAAGAGCATCTGGGACAACTGGCAAGTCGTTATAAAGCTTGAAATTCGACGTGGAATATCAACACCAAGCGCCTTAAGGGAGAAGTAGGGATACATAAGGCTGAAAACCAGATACATTTTTCAAAATGCGAAACAAATTCTGGCACAATTGGGCTATATTCACTGAACAAGTAACCATTGCTACCAAGGACTTTGGTGCTAATTTCATAGAAAATAATTCCCACCCTATTCAGTGAATTATGCCCTACTATTTATAATCTAACCTATGAACAGCCAGGTTCATGCAACAGCAGTATCTCATAAATGGTTCAACAAATGGAGTAAATACCCAGCAGAATATTAGTGCCATACTATGATGATACCTGTAATTGTAAAAAGTTAGTCATGTCGGTATGATTTATTTTATATCATTTTAGCATACCATTGCAAGAAGACGAGCGGCTTTTTGCGAAGTACGATAAAAATTGTATCCCCTGGTAGAAAAAAATTAGACTTTTTTTAGAGTTTAAATCCTTGAATCCTACGTACGTACGTACCAAGTTCTACGTATTTGGAGCATACAGCTAAACCAGTCCAAAACATTTCAGGAATACTTAATCCAATTCTGCAAATGGGTGAAATAAATAAAACAAATTAAAATGAGATTAATAATTCTGGCTGTGGGTCGTAAAATAATACGTTACCAGGCTATTCTTCGAGCAATTTATTTGCCAACCTATTGGCTATCTTACGAAAACACAAAAAATTGCACAAAATATAAAAAAAATTGCATAAAAGTGAAAAAAACGTGCAAACTTCCAAAAAAGTTGGCAGTGTTTTTGCTAATTTTTTTATGCCAGAGTTTCAAAAAATGGGAAGGGCACGCATTGGTTTACAATCCAAAGCCAGAATTAATTTTAGTGATTTCAACACTGACGGCAAACAAATTGAGTTGTAAAATCCATTGTCTGAACGGAGGACGGAAAATAGTCCAGGAAATATCCGTGCGAATCCAACAATGGAAAATATGCCTAAAAAAGCATTCCAAAGAAATAGTTCTCGTCTAAGATCAAATGGTTTCCTCTTGGTCATGTAGGCCTTGAGTCCAAAAATTGTGACAATGTATACTGCCGATACAATAAATGGCAAGTACCAGTTGTTGCCAGCGAAATTACAAAACGCTGCGGGGTCAAGTAATGTTTCGAATTTATAAGGCAAGTATCTTGGTGTTGGTGGGATTTCCAGAGACATGGTTTGTAGTTCGCTTATATCCATCAACGTCACCAGCTTGGTTAGGTTAACAGGGTAGGAGGGATTCGGGAGATATTTTGGAGTGCCCATTGCAAAAAGGAATTGAGAAGGAGAACAGAAGGAGCTGGTCCAACTTCTGGATGAGAACTGTGCCCAACCAGTTTCTGACCCAGGTATATAAATCCATGGGTACTGTCTGCAGTAACCGACGAGTTTAATTAAAGGTACATATTATATGATATTCTTATCAAATTCGTGCCAGCCTGGGTGTTTACAACCTGAACGGAAGCAGCTTTGCAGATAGCTGTTGCTTTTCTATATATATATATATATATGAAGCTTATTATAGATCGAACGCTCTTTCTACAAATTCTAAGACTTAAAAATCTTGTTAGTGATTTAATGAATTACATAAGTACAGATGGAAAATTAGGGTGAATAAAAATCGGCGAAAACATGCATTGAATTGAAACGACACTTTGTTTTAAAACATTTAAAAAATATATGAAAACTACTAGTTTGAACTTTGTTGAAGGTAAAAGATCAATTTTTAAAATGGTGCTTACTATTACAAGAGTCATAACAACGTCTAACATAATAAAGTGTCCAATAACCATAGTCATTGTATTGCATATTGGCATGATGTCGAGGCGTCTTCGAACCCTGGCATCGATGTACCGAATTCGAAATTTTTGTACCGAATCCAGGATTGCAACTGAGTGAAGTTTTTTGATTGTTTGGTCTCATCGAGCATTGTATTATTAACAAAAATGACCATGATTTGGTATATAATTATTTGTTCTTGCCTGGATGTGTATTTTTTTAAATTGTCGTCTAGACCAGTCCAGGTGGATCTTGAATAGAATATGCCTCTCAACTGGCATTGTTAACCGAAATGTACTTGAAAAGAATAATGTCCCAAGAAAAGGCTGTGTTGACGTTGGTAGGAATTACCACACGATGAATATAAATGTCCACAAGTTTATCCAAAATAACGCAATTTGATTATTGGGAATTCCTTTCTGTTATACAACTCTGTGGGAATCCCTGAATAATTTGTTTTTATTTAGTAGTTTTACCTTAAAACAGGCAAACCATGTTCGATAAACCACCAAAGTAAATGTAAAAACAGGTTTTAATCTGTTTAATGTGTCAACATTTATTTACTGAAAGTTGCGATTGCTAAATTTTAAGTCACTCCACTCGATTGCAAAATCATTAGCGTCCAAAGTAGGGATTCTTAATATCCAATGGGTATTACTTGATGTTGCACGAATTTAAACTAATTCATTCCGTTACGACAAGCAAGGCCGAAGCTCAAGTCAGATCAGATCATGGAGAGTTTGTTGAGATAATGGTAGAGTTGTTCACTATTAAATTCTGATTACGTAAATGAAAGTTGGAAAAATGAGCGTGAGATAACACAAGCCCAACAATGCAAATCATACCACATTTGCATACTTGGTTTTCCACTGGTGTGTGGTGTACTGTGATTGTGGCGTCCATCCGAGATGGACCTTTACCAAATTGCAAACAATATTGAGCTTTGTGATACTGATTGACTGGAAGAACTACATACATGAGCATTGACCATGGTTGGAAACATTGACGACAATAAATGTAAATGTCTACATTTGTAATGGCATTGACACCCCGATGTTATTATTGGGGATTTTGTTGTGTGGATTTATGTACATTACGTTTTGTAAAACCAACAGAATAAGAACTGGGTTTGTAGCTCATCCCATGCTTAGGATTAGTTTAAAAATGCATTTATTTGTCAAAGAATTGAATATTTTAAGTGTCTGAAAATTTTGTAAAGTGCAATATTTGACGTCGAAAAAAATGAAGTTTACAATTTGAATTGTCATTCATATTATTCCAGGATTATTGTTTCATTGTTTGTGTGAGTGGTGGCTGTTATGTAATACTTACAATTAGTGATGTGATTGAATAAGTACATTCATTGCCAACGGAAATTATTACTTGGTCATTAATATATTTTTTTGTAAAAATATGTTTGTTTTTATTCCTGGTGAAGGCACCATTCGTGGGTTGAAAGCTTGGAGAATTCAATAAAAACTGTATAGTTTTTCTTCTAACGAATGTTATACTTTATCATACTTTAACAATTTACAAGGTACTTTTTAATTGACAGCTTTACAAATTTTAGTGAAATGCGTCCCCCATATATTACATATGTGCGATTAAATTCTGAGCTTCACTTTCTACCTGTCGGCACTATAAAGTGGATGTCGTCTTTCCCGACGTCTATTTTGTAGTGCAAAATATATCTGCTGAATCGTAATTTGCACCACATGTCTCTTGGCAATTTATTTTCATAACATTTATCCATCAAATGACATTAAAGTAAATCCAATATCGATATTAGTTGAGGTTCCCTTGAGCAAAAAAGAAGTTTGGTATTGGTAAACGAAGTTATGATAAATGAATTCCATATCTAAGCCCGGGTAATGTCCAATGTGCCAAACATTTAAGAAATTTAAGGAAAGTAATCAAATGAAGCTGAGAAAATTTGTACATGTCGACGTTGACGTTGACAGCCCGTCTGTCATCCACCATTCCGTCGTGGCCGTGGCTCAAGGCATGTTTCCAATATAATACTGCAGTAGAGTCCGGGACAGCATTCGTTACCATAGTAGCAAGTATGTCCATTAGGAGTACATTGACGCTATGAATGAATATGATTTGGACAGTAATATAATGCTTGATATTTATTTAGAGGGTGATTATGTCATTATTTAGTACCATGTAATGAAATCTCCTTGTTCTGAATAGAGGTGGAACAATGTTATCATCCATCTCTGGCATTTGGTCTATTACCATGACGCCTTTTTCCTCATCAGGCGAAAGTCCGAATACGTCTTGACCTGGGGGGATAAGGGGTTAAAATAAATGTGTCAAGTTATAATAATTTTGAAGGAAAAGGACCTACATTTGTAAATTAATATCACGAGGAGAAGGATTGATGGAAGGGATGGATTCATCTTGTTTGGCTTTGATGAAGGATGATGGAGTAAAGTAAGGGATAAGAAAATCTAACCCAATGAATTGAATAATTGAAATTGGTTTGTAAGCCTTTCATTTATCTGGTGTTGAATTTGTTTATTGCCAATTTCGTTGCATTGTTCTTTTATTGAGTAATAGTTTTGAAGGTTTTGCATAGTTTCATAACTTTCGATGTGAAGGAATTTCTTTTAATCGATTGAAAGTGGATAAATGATGGTCATATAGTCATATCTAGGTAATAGAAGGGGTGCAGGAGTATGATAGCTGTAGGTAGGTGGTACTCATTTATAAAAACTAATAATCCAACTCAATCATATCTTTTATTTTGTAATTTCAATTGCTCTATAAATAATTATTTCGTCTGCATGACATCCCATGAAAAAACAACCTTAATACATGAATCTGCGACTTGTTGAGGCAATATTAATTAACGATAATACATAACTTATATGAATAGTGCGAATATCTGAAGCAGTCAAATGTAGCTATACTTATATAGCTGTAAATGAAGCTTAACTGCTATAAGTACAAAGCTTTTGTAGTACGAGTACAGATTTACGTAGCTCCAACTCAATATCAATGAAATGGGTAAGGAAAATACCATAACTGAGCCGATAACATGGATAATACATCCGCATTATGGATTGATCATTAGATTAAATGGAGGAATTTCGTAAAATTTCAAATG
>JAQIWQ010000506.1:0-16040 GCA_034695825.1 Folsomia inoculata
ATGTAACAAAGGCCAACCTGCTGCTATCCTTTGAGAACCAGAGGGCAACTGGGGTTGCAAACATTTCCTCTGTTGACAGAATATTAAGCAGAAAATATTTTGCTTATCAAAAATTCCAGACAAAATCATATTAACTCCATACCTTCATAAACCCAATCACAAATTCCATTAAAGATGGCAGAACTTCCGGTCGTGGTAATTTGTTGTACGGCCTCAAGATAGCTTTTCTTGTAGTAAATATTATTGCCATATACAAATGCCAAGGAATCTCCTGTAGGTGACCATCTCACAAATTGGAGTTCTAGGTGGTCATCAGTTTCCCCAAATCCGGTGGGTTGGAGTTTTGTAAAATTCCTGGTCAAACACGAGCCGTAATTAATTGTAGGTATGTATACTGATAAAGTATGTTATCGTTGACATATTACCGGCCAGGGAGATGGAAAATGTCATATTTTGCAAAGTACGAGTGTCTCCAATACTATTGTGTGTGAAAAGCATGATTGAGGTTAGTCAATTAAGTTAACTTTGATAACAAAATATGGTACATACGTTCCTTCTCCCATGTTCAACAAGTAAGGACTGGCGATTATGAGATAACGATAGTTGTAGAGATTGCCCAGGCTGCGGAAACAGTGATATAACGAGTTTTTGTAACACAAATACAAAAAATAAGGTTCTTAACAAAGGATCGAGAATCCGGGATTTAAAATTAGCGCCACAGCGCTAGTATGGTCAAAATATCCAAGATGGATTTAAACAGAAATTAGCCCTCAACGTCCACATTATAAACCCAGAGTCGACCCACTTTTCCCTTTGTAGTTTGAAATACTAATTATAAGGACTTACAAATTGAGCTTCTAGATCCGCTCCTTCTACAATGGTTGTCGTGACATTGTTAGCCACGTCATATTCGACCACGCTTTTTCCATCAATGTATATGATTGTACTGTCTAATAAATAAAACAATTTCTCCTTAGCTGATTACATGGGTATGTAGTATATATATTTATACCTTTCAAAGTATCCCACCACCCCAACCAAGGCGTAGCGGCAAATTCATTTCCTAAAACTTCTTCCAATGTTACAGGCGTCTTTTGTGCGCTAGAGAAAGAAGCAGCGAAAAAGAGCAGTATATGAATTGAGTAGGAAAGATTCATTGTAAATGATACAGTTTCTGGTGATTGATAATGTTGGGTGACAACTGTCCAGTCCTTTCCATTGGAAGGATATTATATTCCTGATATAATTTGGTTATCTGAAAGGACGCCCTCCTTATCGAACAATCAAGCGAAACCCTGTAATTTTGATGTCAATGCAAGTGTCAGAATTGATTTGATTTGCTATCGTCATTTTATTATCAACAATGGTTACGACATTAATCAAAATCAAATTACAAGTTGGGCAATTATTGATTATTAAACTAATCATGTCAAGATTATTTGTATGCCCAAAACAGCAGAAGATGACTTTAACTTAAGGCCAACTTAAAAAACACGAAACAATAATACTTTTACTTCTTGATGTTTTGGGTCCCATACTCATTCTACCATTCGAGATCGAGAACATGCATGACATGTGTCTGCCAGCCTAATTGAGAAAATTACAAGTACATGGAGACAGCATGACCATAACAATGCCCGAGTAATATTAATAATACAAAAACGGGTAATGTGTTAAGTAATACACACTAAAAGTCTAGTTTTACAATTTCATTCCTTCATATACCACTGCGCTTCACAGGAATTTTATCAAATTTTGCATCTGAATTTTTAATTTTAAAATGTGAATGAAAACTGTAACCAATCGTCAGTTATTTGATCAGCAGTTTGGGGGATATTCCATTCGTGATTATATTTATTGAAAGTCCTAAATGCAGAATCAGAGTAAATAAAAAATAAATTGAACTACATGAAAATGCTCCTTATTTGATTTGGAAACAAAATGCGATATTTATTTGCGACATTGTACGACTAGAAATTCTCCTTTCCTCTTTAATAAGCCATCCAAGTAGTGATTTATTGATTCATTTTAATACTCCTTGGGAAGCCGATTTCGGACCAATTACAGATGAGTTTGGTCAATAATACGTTTCGAATTTGGTATTATTAATTATCTATTCTGATAGAGTAATATTGATGGGGATAATTCTTAGATAAACTGGTGCGTTTTCATCAACTGGTGCGTTTACATGAACTGATGCGATTACAGGAGTGTTGCATTTGTTTTGCTTCTTTCGTATAAATATAGTACGACAACTGTATCCTATTTTACCCCTTATTTTACCCGGTATTTTTCCTATATATTGGATAAATGCCACAAATGCCTTACGACATTCGAAACCAAAACAAAGTACTCCCAAAGAGGCAATAGCAGCAATCAATATGAACAATGTAACAATGCACCCATCCATTGCCATGCTTTCTTTTGGAGGTTTGTATTTTCCTGCACGTTGTCTCCAAAAATATTTCCGTGTAGTCAATTCATGCATCAACCTTCCATAAATTCCACTCTCCACAAGCCAACTGTAATACGTACGAACTTTTGACACTCCCACCCGTTCGAATCCTATCCAATCCCAATTTGAATCTGATTTGTCTTTGCTTTGGTAAAAGTTTATCCAGGGATATTTCTTGGATAGGAACAGGTGTTCAGCCTCCAGATGTGACGACTTTGCGGCAAATACTGTTTTCTCACATTCAACAACCTGTCTCTCAATCCGTCCTTGAGCTTCTAGGAACGGAATCCTTTTCCAGTCAGTAACAATCTCAGGAAAGAGAAGGTGATTGGGGTGCAAAAGATTTAGAAGGACTTCGTTTGGTATTCCATGTGAATTCTTATATACCCTGAATTCATACTCTAAGCGATAATAGAAATGCAATTCTATATCATTGGGACCCGGAACAGAGAGCAAGCTGAAGCAACCTGGTGACGAATAAAGTTTCATTATCATGTTTCCCCCGAAAAGTATGTCGTCTATGTTCTTGTTGTTCCACTCGACGGCATCAATGTCCAAAGTGCTTGCCCATTCTGTGGAATTGCGGCTTAACTTTTTATATTCCTGGTATGAATATTTGACATCCTTCCAATTGCAAACCAATTCCTTGAAGGTTTCCACTTTTGATGCCGCCAAAGGAGAATTCAGCCACGTGATCATCAATCCGTTATATGAATTTGTTAGGGTAACCGACATTAAAAACCACGAGCCAAGAACCAACCGGAAAATTAACTTGTTCTGCAGGAAATTTGGAACAGGGACAGCTTCTTCAAATATCGATCCCAAAATATACAGCCAAGGGCAAAATCCTGATTTGATTTTGGCAGCAATAAGATATCCTTCCACCATTATCACGAGTACAGCAACTACTGCGATCATGGCAAACCACAGCTCTGGCTGAAATGGCTTGAGATAGAAATCAAACGTCAATTTCTTTGTTGTGTAGCAGGTGAGGAATTTCCAATCATTCAATCCAATCAACAGCATATCGTGTAGGCCCTGTAAACCGTTCCGTATAAATACCTGAGACATTACCTGGTCGTAGTCTAATATTAATGTAGAGAACGATGAATTGGATTTTCGAAACACAGATTGTGCCAAATATACAGGAATTGAGAACTTGGTTGCCGGATCGAAAGGGTTATTGGGTTGTTGAATTTGTGACAAATCTTTCCTTCCTACAAATTCATAACTGTCCCAAATCATATTCCAATTATTTGGAGGTTTTCGTTGCTGCTGATAAATTTCCAGGATGTTTTTGTCTCCCACGGCTAGACATTGTGGTGAGGGAAGCAGTTCAAATCCTTGTACCCAAATACAGAGCTGCAGATTTTTATCATGCGAAACTTGGACGGAGCAAATGAAATCTACTACACAGCGTTGATTTGGATAGAAGTTTCGTGATAATGAATCAAAGTCCTTGGCCAGCCTGCGTGCGTCATTACCGTTTTCGGCGTACACGACCTGATATATGTCGTTGTACGGTGGTACCTCTACCATATCCTGTTTTGTTTGAAGATATCTATAAACTGAAGTTGCGGCAATGAGCAATGGACGTATCCAACCATTCCCTTTACCTCCAACAGTGTCGCCGCGAATAATGACATAAATTATTCTACAGGATGCAACACGGACTCTACTGAGCTCAAATAATCTACCCCATCGAGCGACATGGAACTGCAAATCAATTAAGGTGAGAGGCAAGTAGGATAATTGTTCCAGGCTGCTGGGTGGTAGACCATTGTGAACAATGTGCAAATCACAGTCTTGCACGCCTCTTAGGAGGAGGGCATTTATATTGGGTGCAAACTTAGGGTCATCTTCTAGATTGATTGATTGAGCGGTGGGAATGAAAAATATCAGAATGAGTATGGCAAGATATGTATCCATAATAAGAAAGGTCATCATTTTTAATGTGTAAAGAGTGGGTGTAGTATCAACTTGTACGAGCAACGAAACCTCTGCAATGTGGTTGAGCTTGTAATCGACTTCAGTTGTACTTGATAGTTATTTCACTTATATTCAATCCGAATTAATATTGATTTCTCCCGTTGTAGCAATTTTCGACCAAGATTTTCTCACCAACTATTACATATTTCATTATAATACAGCGTATGTAGTGCCGAACGGAATTGAATAGTGTCTCTTACACCACAAAACTCTAAAGTCAATTCTTGAAGATATTTTGGTTCTGTCGACTTGAGAAGATTGTTACACAGCGTGCAAAGATATATATTGAAGCATGGACAAATAACTTTCGCGAACCTTGTTGGCCTTGTTTGTCATCAAGTGTCAACCGACTGGCAAAAAGAGAAACGCATCTTCAAGGGACCACTTTGTAGAAACACTTGTGTAGGATGTGAAGCAAAATGTGACTTCGAGATACATCGAAGGGAGTGAGAAATGGAATAAAGTTTGCTATGTCTTTTGGTCATCGTTGTCTCCTTTATCGGATATTCTCTCCAAATGAGGTTCCCAGTGCTTATGCAAATCTTCATTATTTGTAGTGCTTCAATGGAGTTGGACACATCCGTTGTTCTATACAATAAAAATTACATGCCAACAGAAAGCACTGAAACCACACGGTGAAAGGCAAGCTTAATATTGGTCGAAAATATTAACATTTTTTAAGTGGACGGGGCATGATATCGATAAAGGAATATATGCCATAAATTCTCAATATTTAGGTACAATGTTTAGCAATCATTGCAATTACTAAAACTAACAACGGAGATTTCCAAAAGAAGCGATCTGCGAAAGCGACACCTGCACTTGCTGAGATGGATGTATCCTGACTGAACTCAAATATATTGACGATGCATCACCCAAAGAAAATATGTCTGTTTGGTAACGGGTAAGTGTGGTTACTGATATTTCAACCTTTCCTTAGACTTTTTACTTAAAATTTCTCAGTAAAAATCAAGCTTGCACGAATTGCCTGTTTCAGGGACATCATAACAGAACTCACCAGCTACCAAATAAACTTATTTTTTAGTAGTAATGCTGAAAAATCTCCATGGTTAGAATTGAATGTTTGAAAACCTTCATTCCAAATGCCCAAAGGGTATTACTTATAGTAGATACCCAAAGTTCCTACTTTGCGTGAGTTGTACTGGGCGGATTTTTTGATGCTCCATTTATGCTGATTAGGTTTTATCCCCGCTTTCGATGTGGAACGTATGACGGTCTGCCACGTCGGTTGAATGACTCATGCCTGCCTTTCGCCTTTTCACAGCGTTGGCATTGAATGTTTATCATTGTGAAAGGCGGCCAAATTCACCTTCACGGGGCAGGTGTATTGACAACATGAAACTGATATACATGAGCTTGAAACATCTCGCAGAATTAAACACGTATTAAACCAACCCTTTTTTTTAATACAAATGCAAATTTAAGATGAATTTTCGACAGCAATGTTCTACGCTTATTTTGAAAAAGGGAAACAATATCCCAAAGAATCCCTAAATGTGTAATGTATTTGTAATACATACTAAAAATCTAGTTCTACAATTGAATTCGTTCAGACATCATTACGCTTCACAGGCATTTTATCAAATTTCGCATCCGAAATTCTATTTTCTATTTTTAATCGCGAATGAAAGTTGTAACCTGACGAACGAAATTTTAAACTGAAGAAAAGTAAAGGGGCAGCATACCTGATCATGCACGTGGACGAATAACTTCTTTGAACCTGGCTTGCCTGTCATGAAGTGTTTACAGATGACGACAAAACACCGCTAACGAACTTATTGTCAGGCGGGCCACTTTACAGAAATACTTATTTACAATGCCATGTAATATTTTATGTATTATGATAGAACTTGGACGTTCCTCGAAGAAAGGGAGAAATGGAATAAAGTTTGTCATGTATTCTAGTCGTCATTGGATATGATTATCGGGAAAGTAGGCACCCAGTCCTCGTGCTAATTTTCATTATTTGTAGTGCTTCAGTTGGACACACCCTTTGTCTTTCGCTACAAGAATTGCATGTCAACCGAAAATACTGAAACCACGTGAAAAAGCTTGCTTGGTGGTTATTAAAAATATCAACGTTTGTTAAGGGGGGTGGTTATGATACTCATAGTGAAATTAAATTCTTTGCGCATTTTTGATGCATACAGTGTTTAGGAACCTTCGTACCTACCAATATTAAGACTGCATCATGATTTTACAACAAAGATTTCCAAAAGCGAAAGCAACACCTGCACTTGTGGGGATGGATATCATGACTGAACTATATATTGACGGTGCATCACCGAAGAAAAAAAACTCTGCTTTATAGCTTGTGAGTGTAGCTATAGCTATATCGATCCCCATAGCATCCCAACCTTTCCTTGACATCAATTACAGCTGTTGTATCCTCTAATTGGCCTTTTGGAAATGTTAAATATTTGCAATTTGTTATGTAGGTAATTTTAATTTCGCCACTGGAAAATCTCCATGGTGAAAATTGAATTAAGAAGAACCGAAGGGTATCATAGATACCAAATCCGCACCCTTAAATCAGCCCAAGCGTGCCTACTTTGCGTGACTTGTATTGGGCGGATTCTTTGAAATTCCCTTTATGCTGATTAGGTTTTATCCCCGCAGTACGTGTGGGATGTATTACGGTCTGACAAGTCGGCTTAGTCATTCATAGCTGCCTTTTTCGCCTATTCAGGGTTGGTATTGAATGTTTATCACTGTGAAAGGCACACCAGGTGAGACAATGCTTCGTAAATGGCAAGTGATGATAATGTCCGAAACTTGTTTACGGACTGAGTCCAGTGCTCAGTGATAAGGTGGGGTTTGACCACTGCCATATATAACAGTTTATGTTTAATAAGGTGGGAGCAAAAATACCATGTTTTGAATACAGTTAAAGGTTGCAATGTAGAAGAAACCGGTTTTATTGAAACTAAAATTATATAATTAGGGCTTAATTAATTAATTAAACTATGTTTTCACTAAATATAAAATTACCCTTACGAAAATATACACTCGTACCTGGGTTATTTATTGATTAATTATTGATGTCACTTGATAATTCATTGTTAATAATGAAATGAAAATGCAATAATTGATTTATTGTTTGAGTTTATTGAGTTGATTGACTTAAAATAAGAATGATATTTAAAGGAGCATTATTAACGGATCTCATGGATGTCATGTTTAACAATTTATTGGTAAAAAACAAGCTTTCGGAAATGTACTCTTTCCTTCTTCAGGTTTTTTCTACAGGTGGTAGTAGCTTCCAAGAATGATATGCCGACTGTCGATGGCCTTGTTGAGTTCTGCACTGCAGGTTATTCCGTGTGAAATTAACTACATGAACAATGACTATTAAGATTTGCAAATGTTGTTTTTTCAGATCAGTTCTTTTGGAAACCTTCGTTGTGATTTATGCAATTTCTCGCCCAATAAATGTAGATTTGCCTTCAAAGCATTGCATCCAAGAAAGAATTCAGACAGAATTTAACCAATGGGTATCATCCCACATATCCTTAGCAAATGTTAATATTTTTAATCACCATAAAGCCTACTTTTCATGTCGTTCCAGTGCTTATTCGGATGACATGCGATTCTTTAAAGTAGATCAAGGGGTGTTTCCAACACCAGTGAAGCACTACAAATAATGAAATTTTGCACAAGGACTGCCAACCTACTTTCCAGAAGGTATGCGATAAACAAATTCAATGACGACTAGAGGAGAGGACGCAATAAGCTGTATTCGACTTCTCACCCTCTTTTTGAGGTACCTCGAGCTTTTATCAAGTCATAAAACAATAATTTTGCAACACACAACAATATCGTCAGATTTTGACCACTTTAGTTTTTATTTTAAAATGTGAATATAATGTTTTAGTGAATCTGAATCACTAAACTCTAGATCGAGCCTTGCAACAACGTGGAAAATTAGTGGATATTCGGATTGAATAAAGTCAGTGGAATAACCATTACACTGGTCAGTTTAATCATAGCGCAGAGGTTTCGCAGCTTGCAAAATGTAATATTGCCACTACACCTTTGCCTTGACACTAAATGCTGACCTCCCTAATTATGCATACATCCACTGCCACATTAATTCTAATAATTTTAATTTCCCCCGCCAAATCAATCCATTTATCGGATGACCCCAACCTTGCACCCAATATAAATTCCCTCCTAACAGGCGTAAAGGACTGTGACTTGCACATTGCCCACAATGGTCGACCACCAAGTGACCTGGAAGAATTAAACTACTTGCCTGTCACCTTAATTAATATGCAATTTTATGCGACTGTCCGATGGATTCAATGGGATTCCATGCCCAGACATGACATTAGCAGAGTCCGGGTTGCATTTTGTAGAATAATTTATGTTATTCTTGACGACAAAGTTGTTAGTAAAAAGCCGGCTTCCTCTTGGCGGTCAATTGCGCGGGATTTGTCTTGGTGGGTAGACGTATTGCGTTTTGAGGCATCTGCAGGTTATGTATATCGTGCCTTTGAATGGAGTCATGTACCAATTTATCACAACATATACCTGTTTGTATACGTTGGAAATCAAAAGTATTCGGACACACTAAAGTTGGTTCAACAATTTAGGGCTGAACCTATTTTTGAAAGGGGGGGTATAGATTTTGTCTGCTCTCTGGAGCTATCCTCACATGGGAAGAATCTGCAGCTCTGTATTTGGATGCAAGGATTTGAAGTCATTGAAACCTCAACTCATCAGTGTCTACTCGTGGGAGGGAAAAACATTCTGGAAATTTATCACCAGCAACGCCAACCTCCCAAGAAGTGGCATATAAATTTGGATAGTTCTGAATATTATAATGGCGCCCTCGACTTGTCAAAAATTCGGCAATCCAATAACCCCTTCGACCCTGCAACCAACTTTTCAATTCGTTTGCATTTGGCACAATCTGTGTTTGGAAAATCCAATTCATCCTACTTTCAACAAGCACTATCGAAAGTCGTGATGCGGGAAAAGGATTTCGGCCTTTATTCCAATACCATCTTTCTTGGGTCAAATAATTGGAAATTTCTCACTTGCTATACCAAAATGAAGATTACGTTTGATTTCTACCTCAAGCCATTTCAACCAGCGTTGTGGTTTACCATCATCGCGGCCTGTGCTGTACTCGTGGTAATCGTGGAAGGCTATCTTGCAGCTTTAGTAGTCAAATTCCAATTTTGCCCGTGGCTCTACATTTTGGGGGCCATCTTTGAAAAAGCAGTCCCTGTCCCACCTTCACTGAGGAAGAAGACAATTTTCCGTTTGGTTCTTGGCTCGTGGATTTTAATGGCCGTTACTCTCACAAACTCCTATAACAGCTTCATGATGACCGGGCTGAATTCTCCTTTGTCAACAGTCAAAGTCGAAACCTTTAAGGAATTGGTCTGCGATTGGAAAGATGTCAAATATTCATACAAGGAATTTAAAGCTTTAACCCTCTATTCTAAAGAATGGGTCAACACTTTGGACATTGATTCCGTGGACTGGAGCTACGGTTACAACTGGAACATTTATGACATATATTATGGTATGGATGTAAATGATGTTCGTTCGTCACCAAATTGCTTCAGTATGCTCTCTGCTCCGGGCCATGTGCATTTCCTTAAGCGCCTGGAGGAAGAGTTCGGGAAATTCAAGTTTCACGATCAGAAGCCAAATGAAGTCCTTCTCAATCTTTTGCACTCCAATCACTCCTTCTTTCCTTGGAACAGGACTGACTGGAAAAATATTTCCTTCCCAGAAGCTCAAGGACGGGTTGAGAGACAGCTTGTTGAATGTGGCAAAACAGTATTTGCAACAAAGTCATCACATCTGGAGGCTGAGCTTTTGTTTTTGTCCAAGAAATATCCCTGCATAAACTTTTACCAAAGCAAAGACCAAATCGGTACAAATTATGATTTGATAGGGTTTGAAAAGGTAGGAGTGTCTAAAGTTCGTGATTACTACGGGTGGCTGGTAGAGTCTGGAATCTATGGAAGGTTGATGCATGAGTTGAAGTCACGGAAATATTTCTGGAGACAACGTGCGGGAAAATACAAACCTCCAAAGTACTATAACACGGCAAGGGATGGGCGCATTGTTACATTGTTCATATTGATTGCTGCTATTGCCTCTTTGGGAATACTTTGTTTTGCTTTTGAATGTCGTAAGGCAATTGTGGCATTTATCCAATATATAGGAAAAATACCGGGTAAAATAAGGGGTAAAATAAGATACTTTTGTCGTACTATATTTAGACGAAAGACGCAAGACAAATCTAACCCTCCTGTAATCACACCAGTTGATGAAATCGCACCAATTGATGTAAACGCACCAGTTTATCTAACAATTATCCCCATCAATATTACTGTATCAGAATAGATAATTAAGAATACCAAATTCAAAACGTATTATTGACCAAACTCATTCACAAAGAGTATTTAAATGAATCAATAACTCACTACTTGGATGGTAAAGAGGAAAGGAGAATTTGTAGTCATACAATCGTGTCGCAAATATCGCATCTTGTTACAAAATCAAATAAGGAGCATTTTCATGTTGTTCAATTTATTTTTAATTTACACTGATTCTGCATTTAGAATTTTCAATGAATATAATCACGAGTGGAACATCCCCCAAGCTGTTCATCAAATAACTGACGATTGGTTACAGCTTTCGTTCACAGTTTAAAATTAAAAATTCAGACGCAAAATTTGATAAAATTCCTGTGAAGCGCAGTGGTATATGAACGAATGCAATTGTAGAACTAGACTTTCAGTGTGTATTACTTAACACATTACTCGTTTTGGTATGCTTAGTCCTGTTATTTTTTTCGAAATCAGCGTAGGACAGCGAAATTGAAATTTTTTCTCAAATTTGCAAGTGTATAATTCAACGAGGAAATTTCAAGCCTTTGCATTTTAGTTTAGTGTTGTCAAAAGACCTGCCATTCTAGGGGTGACATCGGTACCTTTCACAATGACAAACATTCCATACCAAGTAGTGAAAAGAGGAAAGCCAGCCAAGAATCATTAAACCTATTAACTACTCGATTTCATATTTCAAAAGGGTTTATTGCATGTCTTAATCTACCCCGCATCGTTTTCTTTACCAATTTTGTATAATTATATAAATCATCACTAATCTGCTTTATCGAATAGCAGTCATTGTCAATTTTCAAATCGAAAGGAATCCGGTAAAGAAGGAATAATCTAGACTAAGGAAAAGGGAAATAGTAAGATTGTACCGTAAGTCGATCCTACATAATATGTAATAGTGCCTTGTCAGTCATCTGTAAACACTTTATGACAGGTAAGCCAGGTTTAAAGAAGTTATTCGTCCACGTGCATGATCAGGGATGCTGCCCCTAAATTTTGCTTAATACATTCTCTTCGGCTTAAAAACTCTCATTTCCGAATTCTCAGAGTTCCGTTTTTGTATAAATTTCATAAATTTAACGACTAATAGCACTCGCAGACTTTCTCCGATGATCCACAACGTAGGCCTTATTCGATCATCATCAGCCTAGGGTTAATCGTTTGAGATCTTAATGATTTGCAGATTATGAACTGCTCGATTTCACATTTCGGAATTTTTTATTGCATGTCTTAATCTACCTCGCATCATTTTTTTACCAATTTTGTATAATTATAATCTGCTTTATAGAATAGCAGTCATTGTCAATTTTAAAATAGCAAGGAATACGGTAAAGAAGGAATAATAGACTAAGGAAAGGGAAAATAGTAAGGTTGTACCGTAAGTCGATCATACACATGTCTTCCTAATGGCATGGGGAACATACCGAGTAAACGTAGAGTCAGGCCATTTAATTAAAGTCCTTTCCATTTGGATGCTCAGAATTTTCCACACAAAGCAGCCTCATGACATTTGTTGCCCAAATGCAGAGGTGCTTTACGATTTAAGAAACAGATATTTTGGGGAAAGCTAGCAAGAAATGGTTGTCGAATAAAGTGAGCAAAAAATACTTTCTTTTCTTAGGGATTCTTAGGGATTTTATCTCCTTTTCAAAATAAGTGTACAAAAGTGATGTCCAAAATTTCTCTTAAATTTACATTTGTAAGTGTTTAGTTCTTAGACATGTCTCAAACCATGAATGTTAATTTAGTGTTTTCAATAGACTTGCCCGTGTCAAGTTGACACTGGTGACCTTTCGCAATGATAAACATTCAATAGCAACGCTGTGAATAGGCAAAAGGCAGCTATGACTCTCTAAACCGACGTGTGTCAGACCATCATTCGTCCCATATTTAAAGCGGAGATAAAACCCAATCAGCATAAATGGAACTTCAAATAATCCTCCTTACAAAAGTCACGCAAAGTAGGCACGCTGGGGCAGATTTAAGGGTGCGGATTTGGTATGTATTATACTCTTTGTGCATTTGGTCTGAAGTTCTTAATAAATTCAATTTTCACCATGGAGATTTTCCAGTGGCGAAATTAAAATTACCTACATAACAAATTGCAAATATTTAACATTACCAAAAGGCCCGTCAGAGGATACAACAGCTGTAATTGATTCCAAGAAAAGGTTGGGATCAATATAGCTGCACTCGCAAGCTACCAAGCAGAGTTTGTTTTTCTTGGGTGATGCACCGTCAATATAGTTCAGTCATGATATCCATCCCCACAAGTGCAGGTGCCGCTTTTGGAAATCTTTGTTGTAAAATCATGATGCAGTCTTAATATTGGTAGGTACGAAGGTTCCCAAAAAACACTGTATGCATCTAAAATTCGCAAAAAATTTAATTTTACTATGAGTATCATAACCACCCCCTTAACAAACGTTGATATTTTTAATAACCACCAAGCAAGCCTTTTCACGTGGTTTCAGTATTTTCGGTTGACATGCAATTCTTGTAGCGAAAGACAAAGGGTGTGTTCAACTGAAGCACTACAAATAATGAAAATGGGCACGAGGACTAGGTACCTACTTTCCCGGTAATCATATCCAATGACGACTAGAATACATTACAAACCTTATTCCATTTCTCGCTATCAAGTCATAAAACATATAATTTTACATCGCATTCTAAATTATTATTTCTGCAAAGTTGCCCCTCTAAGTTCGTAACAGTGCTTTGTCAGTCATCTGTAAACACTTTATGGCAGGTATACATGGCTATACCTTTCACAGATGGCTTCTTAGTTATTATACTTGGTAGGTACAATGCACTGTATCTATGACAAAATTTTTGTATTGTAGACGAAGGGGCTTGTCCAATACCGGTGAAGAATTACAAATAATGAAAATTTGCACAAGGACTGGGAACAGGTATGTAGAACATGGAAAAAGTATCTGATAAACGAATCCAACGAGGACATGACAAACTTTATTCCATTCCTCACTCTCTTCGAGGTAGCTCAAAGTTTTATCCAATCATAAAACACAAAATTTTGCATCGCAATCTAATGAAATTCGTCGTTGTAAATCCAGAATGAGGCCGATGCAAAACCAGGCAGGAGCAGAATGAGTTATGTGCAATTTTGGGAATTTTCAGGATGACAGAAATACCATATTACCCCAAACGTCTACCTTGTAAGTAGGTTGGTGCCAAATCACATAGTTCAAATACTATTGGTCCAGTTTGAACCCGGTAAAAATATCAAGTTCCCTGAGACGTGTGCTATATGTTACTGAACTATCTCAACTTGCCCCAAAAGTGCACTTAACTCATTCTGCTGCTGGCTGGTTTTGCATCCTCGTCATTCTGCATTTACAAAGACGAATATTTTTGTAAAGCGGTCCCTCTAAGATGCATTGTCAGTCATTTGTAAACACGTGATGGCAGTTAAGACAGGTTCGGAGAACTTATTAATCCTAAGCGTTAAAGCGTAGTTTAGGTAGTTCCATCAACAAGTAATTAAAATGAAATAATATTTGGTGATAAATTCTAGGTCGAAACTTGGAAGGACACTCAATAGTAATTCATATTGTGTAGTCAGAAGAATAACTATTACATCAATTGTGAAGACACTTGTCAGACAGAGCTTGTACAAGATAGTATAACCACTATATACCCCTGACAAACTGTAAATGCTGACCTACTTCATTATGCATACAGCTGACGTCATATTAATTTTCCTGCTTTTAATTCCCATCGCCCAATCTACCAAAGTAGCAGACGACCCTAACCTTGCCCCCAATATAAATGCCCTCCTTCTAAGAGGCGTAAAAGGCTGTGATTTGCACATTGTTCACAATGGTCTACCACCCAGCAGCCTGGAACAATTATCCTACTTGCCTCTCACCCTAATTAACACAAATCCCAGTGTCTTTGCTGGACTGCCTGAAAGATTTGACATCAACAAAGTGCGGGTTGCAGCTTGTAGGCTAATTTATGTTATCTATGGCAACAATGGTGATAATGTCTACATGGGCAGAGTGCCTTTGTGGATAGATGATTTTTCCGAAGCGGCATCTGGTGCTTATAGATATCGTGGCTTTTCTGGCTCTTTATTACACTCTGGAGATGAACCTCCAGTCCCATTCCATAACATATTTCAGTTCACGTACGTGGAAAACCACGGCTACTATCAACGGGCGGTTCAGGACTCTCAGCCTAATGTATTTATAAACCCCTACGGTATAGATTTTCTCTGCGCGGTTGAGATTTCGCGCGAAAAAAATCTGCAGTTGTGCATTTTGATGAATGGATTTGAAACGAAAGTACGCTATAGCCCACCATCTAATATCGAACCCCAGTGTCTACCCGTGGAGGAGGACAAGAATATTCTGCAATTTTATCAGCAGCAACGAAAGCCTCCGAAAAATTGGCTGATAGGTTGGGACGATAATGAATTTACACCTTTCATGATTACATTTAAAAGTGGCGACGATTTATCCCAAATTCAACAATCCAATGATAACCCTTTCGATCTTGGGGGAAACTTTTCAACGCAACTGCATTTCGTAACATCCGTGTTTCGAAAATCCAATTCATCCATCTTTAAAACAGATACTAATCTGGGTTTTACATCGCCCGCCGTGATACTGAACCAGCCCAAATACATCAGTGATTTATACGATATGATCTTAACGGGATCCAGTGGGTGGAAATTCCTCACATGCTATACAACACAGAAATTGACGTTTGATTTCTATCTCAAGCCATTTCAGCCAGCATTGTGGATAACCATCATGGCAACATGTGCTCTACTAGTGATGATCGTGAAGGGTTATCTTGTAGCGGCAAAAATCAAATCCGCCTTTTGCCCTTGGCTCTACATTTTGGGATCCATCTTTGAAGAAGCCGTCCCTGTCCCAAATTTCCTGGAGAAGAAGCTAATTTTCCGCCTGGTTCTCGGCTCGTGGATTTTCATGACTGTTACTCTTACAAATTCATACAACGGATTGGTAATCACGTGGCTGAATTCTCCTTTGGCGGCATCAAAAGTCGAAACCTTTAAAGAACTGGTTTGCGATTGGAAAGATGTCAAATATTCATACAAAGAATATAAAACGTTACGGCACAATTCCACAGCATTGGGCGACACCTTGGACATTGATTCTGTGAGTTGGAGCGCATCCTACAATCATTACCAACTTTATGGAGACGCCTTCTGGGTT
>JAQIWQ010000507.1:0-16036 GCA_034695825.1 Folsomia inoculata
AAAAAAGAGTAAAAGTCGTGCAGCGCTTGGTTAGAGAAATTTGTTCAAAATGACAGCACTTAGAGCGAGTCACAGAGTTAGTGTAATGGTAGTGGTGGGTGCAACAGCAAAAAGGATGATGAAATAATTAACGTCGTCCCACTTACCCAGCGTACCTCAGCGTGTTCATCGCTTTCATAAACGGATTTCCTTTCCTCCCAACTTCCGGCGTAATTTGTGAGTGAGGGTATTGAGAATGGGGATGTGAATGAGATTCTTGGTGACCCTGGAGCGCGTGGCTACTGCTACTTCCAACTCCTCCATGATGCCCAGAATTGACCGTGTTGGTGTTGGAATAAATCGAGTCTAGACTTAGGGTAGAGTCACTCATCCAAGCAGAACCGGGCTTCACTGCTGCCATTGGTGTGGCATTCACTATAGCTCGAAGGAAAGTTTCGTGCTCTACGTGAGCCGTTGTTTCACTTACGCCACCTCCTGAAAAACATGATATTATAAACATTTTGAATTCAAAAATCCAAGCAGTTCTCATTTACCTGTGTGATGAGGATGTCCTTTAAGAAATGCCATGAGTCCTTTACTATTAAAAGAAGCGCCCCTCACCAGCAGAGCCCGACTTCTCGGATGCTTCCATGTAATTACGGGAAATCGGCCACCCCGATAACATCTGGCCACTTTCTTTACACTTTCCTCTGAAATGAGATTAGGGACCACAAGAAGGGCCGGATATGAACGACAAACGACATAGTTGCAGTTCACAAAAGAGATTCGAAATGATTCAGCTTTTGACAGGATTGTAGACGCATTGAGGTTCACAGTTTTATGAAGAGTTCCCAATCCCATCCGTTTCCAATCTTTGTAATAACTACGCTCCATTAATTTCTCTACACTTTTAGAATCGTTGGCAGAATTAAGGGTGGTGTTTATTCCGGAATGGGGAAATTCATCGTCAGATACTGAAAAAACGAAGGTAAAATATAAGACCTACATAGCACCTTTTGATATAGAAAACCAAACCAAAACACAGACTAACAAACACTGCAAACTTACTCTCTTGGGAAAGTGAACCCACTACATTCCATAATGGGACAGTAGTATGTAGCAGCAATTAGAAAAGATTCAAAACCACTCAATACTCAACAATAGCTTATGATGAAACTTATATAGATAAAAAGTGGGCTTATCATTATAACTAAAAAGGTAATCAAGAGCTCATGCATGATTATAGCTCACATGCTTTCATTTGAAATGGATACTCAACTTTTTCATCAATTTGATCAATTCAGCTTAAATTATTGGAAACTGAAACAGTCGTCCGAGAATTGAATTTATAACCAAACAGCTGTGGAACTAACTATTGAAGTTATATGCCGTTTGTTAAAAAGGTAATCAAGAAACAAAGGTACAAACTCACACGACACATCATCCCCATCAAGATTTTCTCTCGAAGGTGGACTATTTTTCATAGGACTAGTAGCACCACCCATTTGATTTTGTAATTTCGAACCCAATGCAGGAAGCGTTCCTCCGTTCCCGTGTGCCCAAGACCGTAAAACGTACTTTTGTCTTTTGGAAGGTTTTGTTTTAAGGCCGGCTTTTTTCGCTGTATAGATTATTGCTTTCTTAGTGAATCCCCTACAATAAATGTTTAGTTTAGGCAGGCATCAAAATATTAAACTAAACTCAACATTTGTAATATTTACTTACTTTAGCGTCGTGTTCTTATCTTTCGTCACCAGGGGTGCTGTTGGAACTAAAAGTTGTCCGGCAAAAGCAAAATAGCCAGAAATATCTTGAGGATGCCGATATTTGTTCAGTGTCTTCCGGAACAAATCAATGCTGTCAGAGCTAACTTCTTCGTCAAATGCAAGTTTCAGCAACTGATCAAAATAAGGTTAGTGTTTTAATGAGTCAACGCCTGCAACAAATACCCCTCAGCACTTTTCCCTCAATACAAATGTCTCGCAAACCATTTGCCTTCAACACAAATTCAACACATTTCAATAAGTTCACAGAATCGTTACCTGAAATGTCGCTGATCTTAATTGAAGCCCTTCTTGTAGCAACTGATCCAAATGCGCTAAATACTGAACAGTGATGCGTTTCTCCTTGGTTAAGGATGCAATTGGGAATGATCTGATCACAGTTTGCTCACAAGCTATGGACAATCAATCAGTAAAATAAACTAATCGGTGAAATCTAACATTGAATCGACCCCACACCATACCATAAGGATCACACGGAGTTCCCTTAAAGATGAGTCTATAGTTGGTAAAGAAGAGTGCACCTTCTGCCGGAAGGATGATAGGACCTAAAAAGAAAAGAATGATTGACTTTTCCCAAAGAAAGTACATATAAATATAAATTAGTAATAATATAATACTCACCCCCCATACTACCTCCTGTTCCATCTTCTCTCCCATCAGGAAGTAGGTACACACGAATACTATCCATGACCATAACTTCTCCCGCGAGTAGGGCAGGGTTTGGAATTTTTGGCTGAGGTTAGCAAAAAGCAGTTTTAACAATCTTGCAAAATTCAGTACATTTAGTGATTATCTAGAACTTTACTTTTTGAATGGGTGGAAGGCGTTTGGTTTCTTTGTAAACGTTTTCACAGTCTTCAATGTGCATATCCACACAGGTGGAAATCATTGCATGAGTTCTTCGAATGTATTCTTCTGATACACCTCCCTCCGTGCATACCTACAAAGTAATTTAGGAAATTAAGAAAGTTTTTTTTACATAATTATTCCCTAGAACAAACCTTATCAATAAATCGGGCAATAAACTTTTTCACTGAAGTCCCAGACTCTACATAAGGATCTTGTTCTTCAAACCCGGATTCACCACCCAAGCTATCGCTTTCGGCCATGCTATCATTACAACGAAAATATTTTTAACTACAGCCACACCTTAGTGTTTGTGTAAATATTTTCAATTTGTGTTCCCCGCACCTGGTAATGTTACTCGCTCGTTCCTCATCAAATCCCAAATGGTTATGGTGGTGATCTCTTGGCCTTCTTGTCGGAGTATCAAGTGGGACGAGCATGTAGGTCATTCGACTTAGAAAATGTACGGCTTGAGCCACAATTGTGGATTCTTCGATAGAGAGCAGATTTTTAAGTTTATCTACAAAGAAATGAAACAATTACAAGTCTGAACCGAGCCATACATTTTATGAAACGTTGAAAATTTACCAGAGTCTATATTAAGAGCAAGTCGCATTTGTTCCGCAGCTATTTCCAGGGCTGAGTATTCTACTAGTTTAGAATTGAACACGGGATTTTCCAATTCGACACTGCCACGCTGTAAATCAATTTAGTTTCAGTTAAAATCATGAATAAACCTAATATGGCTTTAGTAGATAGAAAAAATTACATGTGGAATATTCGAGATCACAGAAGTGTAGTTGTTTGAATGGAAGTGAGAATTTTCTCTGTGAGGCAGGTACAACTTCTTTATTTCTTTTTCTACCTCGATATAAAAGACGGACTCCCAAAACTGTTGGTTTTTCCAGACTGGGTGTTCCTACACAAAAAATTAAAAACACTTTTAAGTACCTAAACTTATTTAATAACTTTCATATATTTATCTCATACCTGAATACAGGTGTAAGCAAATTGCTTCACATTGCTGCACAATTTTCGATAAAATTCACAAGCGAGTGGGAGCAAGGCTGCGGCAATACCGTGCTCATCCATTACAGTGCAGTCCTATGTGAAAATAAATAAATTATGACTTTATCCACAGCAAATAACCGAGAATTGTATTAAATTTCTATACTTTATTACCATTTTCTCTCTTACCTGAAGAGCACAGTGCATCAACTTTACCACCATGTCAAATTGTTGTGCATTCAGAACTGCCTTCGCTCCCGTAATGTGGCTGCCGAGCTCTTGACAAAGTACCATTTTGGCACTATGGCTTTTAAGAGCGCGTGTTACTGCGTGGAAACTTTTTCTCGCGTCAGATATCTTATTGTCAAAGATATATGAAATACAGGTTCGTAGCACCTTGAAGACAGGAAAGAATTTCAATTATAATTCATGCAATATTTTTTAATTGAACTGCTTACTTCCAGTCTTCTTGCAGAATTATCCACAATTTGTTGATGACGGCGATCCAACAGTTCACAAGCCTTCGGACCAAACGGAACAATTCTAGGTTGACTTTGTTTCGAAACGTTGTTATATCTTGCGAGAGCTTGTTTACTGATCCCTTCGTTTATCATTTCTTGTACCACACCAGAATTTAGGGTTGGAAATTGCTTCATATGAATTCGAGTATGAGCTCCGTCTGGAGGCTTCATTATCTTTGGAACGTATTGCTGTGCACCGGGGTTCTCATTGATGAGAAGAAGTTGGGCCAACTCCTAACCAAATCAACATTTGAATTGTCCTCCGTCTTTAAGTCAATTAATTACCAATTCACACACCTGAATATGCACCGACATTAATTTAGGATCCATCCCTTCACTCATTAGCTTGTCAGGAATTTCGTTGTAAAGGTCATCCCAAATATCACAAGGTCTCCAGGGTGAACCTCGTTCAGAAATGAATTGATTGAAAAACATGCAATCCAGAAGCCGAATTACAAATTCACTATCAGTGAGACCTCTTTGGCCTAAAAATTTGGACTGAAAATAGAAATACATATATGAATAAATACTACTCAAACCTAATTAAAAACTAATTTCTCCTCACTTTATGAAACGTAATGACTGCTTTCGGATGAATTCTAATAATAACAAGGCAAGATCTATATCCTTGAAAGAGTTGAGCAAACATGCGAAGAAACACGGCTCGTATTTCCTTATCTAATGTTATTAAATTTGAAGATTTTATAACTAATGGAGGAAATGCAAAATCAGCCGAGGTCAACTCAGGATGAAGGACGATAGATAATTGTTCCTGGACTTGAATGGCAAGCATTTCTGGTAAAGTAGGGATGGAGATTCCGTCCGGAACGGTGATGGAACCACCATCCAGATCTGCAACTATTACGTCCATCTGGAGTCAACAAAAATCCTAAACATATTTACCAATTCTTCAGATAAATGTAGTCAACAGTTCCGTGTTCTTACCAAATCAGAGCATTCTGACCTAGCGGAAGAATGGACACCAATAATGAATGGGGTTGGGGAGCAAGCCACCTCCGTGATGGAGGAAGGAAGAAGAGGAACGTATACATGGGAATAACGAAATGGAAACATGAGGGCCGTAAGGGCGTGGCAAGCATCTGTTAGACGACTGATACTGTTGGAATGGAAGAGAATCTTTTGCTCCGTCATAACTGCACAGAATAAGGTCAACACGTTGTTTATCCCTGGAATACAGACAACAGTCATGTGCACCTAGAATAAACAAATTCATAAATCTAAAAGAATCTCTAAATCATACCCAACTGCTGGAATATCTGTGCCACGGTAGAATTACTGACTGGAATGGAAGAATTTATTGGCGGCTGAAGGGCTTGTCGATCTCCTCCACCGATACTAAATCTAACTTGTTGACCACCACTCAACGGCACTTGAACATGACCTAGAAGATTCCCTACCAGAGTTTCTAGCGGTATTCCCAAGTTTTCAGAATGAACAGTGTATATTGTCCCGAGGCAGTGCTGAGAGCACAAAATAATGTTAAAATCATGAACTACTTTACAACTTCTACTGCTTAACATGTCAAGTACCCGAAAAGTTTCAATTTGATAGAGCCTTGACATGAGTACAAGGCATTTTGGGGCGTACATAATAGTGTGATGGTTGTTTGCCCCGGTGGACGAAGGAACACCATACACACTCAAAGAATAGGATTCTAAACAGCCATAAATGTCTTCCTCCTGGTAACAATGCATGATATTAATAAGTCTTTTAAATAAATTACTAAAATTCATTCTTTATGAACTCTAACCTCGTCTATTGGCTTTGACGGAGTGATTGAAATTGGTTCGTGGAAACTGAGACAGGCTGAAAAATGAATGCCGAAGTCAATAATGTCCGGTTACCTATTATGCTCATCTAATAACATACCACAAAAATGACGGTTGCCGTTCATATCTGTTAGAACAGATACGAAGAATTTCGGTTCTTGTCGGTCTGTGGATAGCGTCCATCCTTGCGGTTGACAAAACTGGACGAAAATTCAAAAGTAGGCATATTAAATCCCTAGTATGTAAAAAAAAGTCATAAATAGCTTACCAGCTCAATTTCTGAAATAAAAGGAACGTCCTCCCAGTCTTTGTTTGGGAATCGTTGAAGAATTACCCCACGTCCAAATCCTCCTTCTGAACCAAGTATCAATTACTTATCAATTAAGTATTGCTTTATATCACAACAATTAATATTATCAATACATATATTCCTTCTTACTTTGGACATCATTTCGATATCCAACCACCACGAAGTAGTCGGCAAGACGAATTGTTGGAATAAATTGACATTGGTTTCTACTTACAATAATTCCACTGTAATCAAATTCACCCAAATTAATCATCCTATCTCATGATCATGATATTGTTATCAAAAGTTAAGCCAGTCTCACTTTTCCTCATGATTCATCCTGGTCACTTGCAACACTCCGTCTTTCCACTTCACCGATAGAATCTCCTCCTCATCTGTAAAGGCTGAGTAATCCTTTTCCAACAAGTATCTTCCTACCTGCAATGCCAATTTTAAGCAAAATATGTTAGTTTTTAAATGCAAAACCGACGTTCATGTTTCTTTGCACAGCAACCGAAATATCAAACCCAACAAACCCAAACCCAACCGAACCAGACAAGACCTCATACTAAACTCACTCAAACTTTCTTTATTATTGCTGCACGATACCTTTACCATGACAGATAAGGAAGGTATAAGGTGTTAGATAATGAGATTGGGTAAGCCGATAAAATTATGCAACATTTTCTCAGACTTATCTATTCCCTTGTAGAATTGAATGAATATCTTGGTACAGTTTCCACTACGTTTTGGTTTAACACGTAAACGGTTTGCTTAATTTTTCTACATTTGCTTAATCTGTAAAAATTCCGTCAGATCCACCCTTTCTTTTTAGAAATAATAAACGATAAAGATGAAGAACGAATACAAGTTTGCTTATGATCATTTATGTTCATATTATGTATGTTATATTCATCTTGGTAATGTTGCCTTCATTTTTCTCCCTCTCTGTAAATATTTACCCGCATTAAATTAAGAATAGAAAGAAATGAAAGCATAAGCGTATAGTATGGTCGTCATCATAAATAACCGAGTACGCACGCACTGCCGACAGGCCAAGGGATAATATGCTGGTTTTAGTTGGCGTGGCTTGGCTTAGCTCGCATAGCTTTATAAATGTTTGACGATGTGCGAGTTTGCAGGCAGTGTGTTCAACATTTGCTTAAAATGTTAGCAGAATCACATTTCAAATCTGCAAATATATGTCTTTTACTTCACTTCACACTTTGGCAGGGTTGTAGGAGGCCATTTCGGAATGGAATAAAGGGCCAATACATGACACAAATCATTCATTCATCATGGGATACATTTATATCACTGCACATCCAGTTTATGTTGCATAATTTCGCACTTAGTTCAGGACGAGCGTATTGTTTTTTACTTTGGGAAGTTTAAGTGATTCTGATTTTATCACGGGTTCAAAAGAGCCATAAACATAAAACATAGAATAAAGATGATAAACTCAAGTTTGGAATTTTCTATTGAATAAAATGGCAATACGGAACCAGAACAGAAGAAGCCTTTAATGTCTTTGTTTTGCTATTCTATAATGGGTTCTCATTTCTAAACGAACTGAGATGTTTTCTACTTTTCGGAAGAGTTATTAAAAACAAGAGATAACAAGAAATTTGGTTTTACACTTTACATATAACCTTTACTTATGACGTTTTGTCTAATGCCAAACAAAATAAACAACTGTCTGACTAAATGCAGCTAAAATGAAATGAACCAAGTAGCAAATTGTAAATGCCAAGGGCCAAAATATATTATACGACACTGGACACGCGATGCATCGAAATGAAGGAACTCTATTTCGATCAATTAATCATTAATTTTTGATCCCCTGCATATCAAATAGCATTTTAAATGTCCAATTCATCACTGCGGAACAAATCCCACAAGTCAGTATTCCGACAGTTTAATAGTTTCAAATCCGACCAAATTCAACTACTCTACTCAGGAGAGAATATTAAACAAATCCTTTCAAAATCCTACCCGACATCTCACCTCAAACCTCAAACAACAAAGTAACAACGCCGATCGGATGTACTGCTTCAGGGAGACTTTAGTTTAGTTGAATTGTATCTGGACAGTTTAACATTAAAAATTCAAACTCTGTCTGTGTCAAGCAAAGTATTTAACAAACCGGGTAAACGATTGTGCCGAAGTATTTCGAAAGTCTAGACATTTTCTATGGCAAGTCAAAGTACTGCTTTGCAGGTCCTTGCCGCCATGGGTCGACTGAGTACCGCTTTTGGAAATCACTGGCGCAAAAAGGACAAAATACAGGTCACGGTTCGAAAGTTAGAAGCCAACAAATGGACAGACAGACAGAAGACGGACAGAACATTCCTATAAAGCATTTGTTCCAAATACTTAATAAACATCCCATGGGAAGTACCGACATGGCATAAACATGTCCATAAGCACCAATTCGGACAGAACTGCTGCCACTGCCACGTTCTGAGCTGAGTTATGCTGCCCCATGCAACGGCGACTCGACTTGACGTTGACATGACTTGACGTGATGTCACGTACGAAAAAGCTGTACAAGACCCTTATACACATTGTTGTGTTAGGAAAACGTGCTAGTTTACTAGAATTCACTTCCCTTTTTATCCTTTAGTCCAGCAAGAATAAGTAGGAATCCTTTTTTGCTTCAATCTATGGAATATATGAATGTGTAAAGTCTTTTCTTAGTTCATTTATACATGCTTCATTTATGGAATATTCAGTTCAGTATTCTAATCCACCCTTACTAAATTCGATCCCTTTAACAAAAAATGACAACCACTAACTACACTAGCCTATGAAAGAATTTCTTGAGAATATTCATCACTGTAAGAAAGCGTCCTCCCTCACACACAACACAGACAGACCAGACAAACCCAAGATTTGACTAATCTAATAAAGAACTTCAATAAGAAATATGAGAAAAATCCACTCGTTTCGTAGTCCAAATTCCAATACTGTTCATCATGTCGATGAATAGTAATGGTGGTACATACCATCCGCATATTCTATTCATTTACCTCTTTCTTTCTTACTTCCAGAACCCGACAACCGTCTACAAAAATGGTTAAATTTAAATTGAAACTTTTTTATCAATCCACATCCACAATTTATTGATTGCTTAAGAGCTGACATTAAGACATGTCGCCAGATAAAAGTAAAAATTGAATGGCATACATTCATTCCACATTTGCTGTAATTCAACACCTTTTTATCCAATCCTTTGACAAAAACAGATGCAACCCCTAACCAACATAAAGGCCTTCATTTTCATGTCATTAACGAATCCGTCCCTATCTCTCGCTCTCGTTTGCAGTTTTTGGTCTTGGTTTTATGCTCTTGTTTGCTATTCATGTTAAAGTTAACAATTAGACTGTGTCGTACGTACTTTTCTATTCGTCGGTTTTTGCACCTTTTTAAAGCAAGTAAAATAGAGGATGACAAAGCTTTTTCCTTCAAGTGCAAACAAATGTAAATCTGTATCTGTTATCATTCATGTTCATCAAGCAGAACACAACGCTGAAGGTGTGTACGGACTTGGAGGAACAACAAAGAAAGAAATGAGATTCACAAACAATATCATCATCGAAAGTAATTGAATCATCAATATCGATAGCGTAACGGTACTTTTCAGGTGGTAAATAAAAAAATGCTCATAACTATCATCATGTAATGGATGGCATTGGTGTTGTTGACATGACGTGATCTTGTTCATTACTTGTAATAAGAGTGAGAGTTTCAGATAGTGTGGGCAAAATGTAGATAAAAAATAGTACGGTACATACAAATCAAATAGCGCAAATCACCTCTAAATCAAAAGGACATGTAACACTTGTCTTAAAGTTCAGCAAAGTCAGCAAGCAGTCTTGTTTTACTGGGTGTACAAAGATTTACGATAATCTTCTGCGACATGGATATGGACGGATTGGCTCGTGCATGATTCGTGGATTATCAATGACTTGACGTTTTTACTTTCTGCCCTACATTATTGATGCATTTCCCACAAACCAATACCACTTATCCTTCCCCTTATCATGTCATGTATCTGCATGAACTTTCTTTATCAATGCTTCATCTGTCACTAATTCTACGAAAATCACAGCTTCATGAAACCATTGACGAAATAAATGCATTTCAGATTAATCCGGCTAGATAGATGTGATCAATTTGATTATTACTTTCAATTTAGAGAACATTTGTCAAATCAAATACTCAACCCTATTCATCCCTCCCGTCAATGCTTTGTAAGATTATCAAACAATTGAAGATTTGCCAAGAATATTGTTAGTTCCGTTCAATCAGCAAAGTCACAATCAATCCAAGTATTAAAGTGCTCAAATATTCATTAGCTCCTGTCTGTAGGTGGGTTAACACAAAATCCTTACAAGCAATCGTTAGTTTTAATTTGTTTAGCTGTTTTGTTACAAATTATACAAGTAGTGCAGAGGAGACTATGACACAATATCGCATTGCCATTTGCACCATAAACTCCAATAATGCTATAGTTTAGCTGTATTAAAATATTTGTAGTATTTGATAATCTGTTGAAATATTCATCAACTTACTTCCTGAAACATTCTTCCCAGCGTTGCAACTTGACTGTAAAGAGCAGACCCGAAAAATCAACATTTAAACAAAATCCATTATCCATCATCTGATTCATTAGCTTTGTCAACTTTACTTATTCATACAACAAATTATGATAAGCATGGATGGATGGATTCGGGTTTGGTTTAGGAGAAGATTCTTACATGATTCATAAAATCAATACGAGACACGGAATATTATGGAATATTAACGATGGTTGACTGACATAATGCTCTTGTTCTGATTGAGGACAACAAGTCCAATTTGGTACAATTTGGAGTCAACAAAGAAAGAGCTCTCTACTAGAGAGACGAGGAGACGGAGATGAGATTACGTAAGACTGATGAGTCAAAAAGTAAGTAAATAAACTAAAGACGTACCGATCCAATTATGATTAAGGCTCCAAATTCATTTCCAAACAGTACAATTGACGATAAAACTTGGACGACACTGATGAATGATGAGCAATTCTTGATATTGATGACTATATTAATTAATTAATAACTCTGCATAATAGTTTCTTGGTTGAACAATAATCCTCCCATGAAATTTCGTAAAATACTCTTCAGGCCAGCCAGGTATGTCAATACACGACAAACATATAACACTCTGTATTAATTAAAACTGTAAAAAAGTTGTGTAGAGCAGCTCTGAAAGGTAAAAGTACAGCAAAATATTAAAATCTTGACCATTTAATAATTATTTTACATCAAAATAATTTTAATTTTAAACTTACATGATAGGTAAAAACACCCTCCATCAGATAAAGACTCACTTGTATTAATTATTATTACTTGATTATGAATCACTCATTCACTGACCAACCATAATCCATCTTCTACTTTCCTGATTGTTGTACTAAATTAGAAAAAAGTGGTGGTAGGTAGTTTAACTCTTTTAATAATAAATTGACAAATATAAAACTTTAAAAAATTCCGAATGTTTTCTAGTATTTTCTCCCCTAATTACAAAAGCCACTACTACTATTATTATTATTCAAGTAATAAACTGAGCTTCTATATAGTGAGTGTCCATCATCTACTTGTTTTACACTATCCACCAAATATCCAAATACCAACTAATACAACCATCAACTCAAACCAACTGCTGACTCTGACTGACTGATTGACTTGCATTAAAAACTTACTCACTTTTAAGAGTTGCCTCTGATAAAAAATATCAAAAGCAATCACAAATTTCGTATCAAAATTCAAAAGTTGCCGGTCAGCGAGGTCCAAGTTCTTAATGTATCCTGGTAGCCCTACAAAATGATATTCATTTGGTAGGGGTGTATTTTACATTTTTAAATGAAAACAGTGTTAATGAAATCTTGGGATATTTTTGACATGACCTCTGTTTGGTCTGCCCTAGTTAGTAGTGTTGGATGAGTAATGAAAAAAGTTGTGCAGAGTAGAGTTGGATTTGATTTGTGACAAGTTGAGCTATCCCGCTTTGGCCAACACATCAAAATTTGCTCACATCTTCTGGGTTCCGGCTTTTTTGGGGTACTTTTTTTAGAATTTTTGAATCTTTTCAAGGTTTAAAAAGTAAAGTAAAAGGAGAAAGAGTTTGGAGTGTGGATTTGGATTGGGTAAGAGTTTTTTGATAAGAACATACGGAATTTTAAGAATTGAATCGAGTTTTGATGGAGGATTTTATGTAATTTGTTTTGTAGGGTTTGGAAAATCGTTGATTAATGGTAATAATGAAGGACCGTAGTGGTGCTGGTGGGGGTGGTGGTGGTGGATCAGGGGCTGAACCTCCTTGTTACACCCTCATTAATTACCCAACCGATGTTGAACTTCCATCCGAATTGCAGTTGAGATCAGAATTAGGTGAGTTAATAAAGTTTTGGTTTTAAGAATTAATTAAGTTTGTGAATAATTGGTGTAGAAAAGGGTGATTTGAAGGCAAAAACTGAGGCGTTGAAGAAAGTGATATTTATGATTTTGAATGGTGAACGATTGCCCAGTCTTTTGATGACGATTATCAGATTCTGTCTTCCACTTCAGGTAGATTTTAATAAAAGTTTATAAATGTAGGTCTATTATTTATTAAATATGTTTTATTAGGATCATATGGTCAAGAAACTACTACTCATTTATTGGGAGATTGTACCGAAAACATCGCCGGATGGGAAATTGCTTCATGAAATGATTCTCGTTTGTGATGCTTATCGTAAAGATTTGCAACATCCAAATGAATTTATTCGTGGATCTACGCTACGATTTCTTTGCAAATTGAGAGAACCAGAGTTGCTAGAGCCGCTTATGCCGGCGATTAGAATGTGCTTGGAACATCGACATGCATATGTCAGACGGAATGCTGTTCTTGCCATTTTCACCATCTACAAGTAAGCCATGACATGTAGATTTTTATTAATTGATTTCATTTTAAATGTTTACCACAGAAATTTTGAATTCCTCATTCCCGATGCTCCTGAGGTGGTTGCCAATTTTTTAGAGGTGGAACAGGACATGGCTTGCAGACGGAATGCTTTTCTCATGCTGCTGCAAGTGGACCAGAAAAGAGCGTTGGAATATCTGACGGCATGTTTGGATCAAATTGGAACGTTTGGGGATATTTTGCAACTTGTGATTGTTGAACTCATTTACAAAGTATGTTAGGCAATAATGATTAATATTAATTTAGATTTGTTATCTAATTAATAATTCCTTACCTCTTTTACAGGTGTGTCATAATAACCCAAGTGAACGGACAAGGTTCATTCGCTGCATTTACAATCTTTTGAATTCCAATAGTGCAGCAGTACGCTATGAGTCTGCAGGAACTTTGGTCACGCTGTCCACCGCTCCTTCAGCAGTTAAGGTGGGATCATAAATGACTTTGCCTGGTAATCAATATGAAATCAACCACTAAATAATTTAACTTGTAAATCCAGGCCGCAGCCAACTGCTACATCGATCTAATTGTTAAAGAGAGTGATAACAATGTGAAACTCATCGTGTTGGAGAGACTTGCACAGCTAAAAGAAACATCTCAAAATGAGAAAGTGATGGAAGATCTGGTCATGGATATTTTGAGAATGCTGGCTGCCCCAGATTTGGAAGTGAGGAAGAAGACGTTAAACTTGGTACTGGAACTACTCACATCCCGAACTGTGTCTGAAGCAGTAATGTTTCTTAGAAAAGAAGTTACTCGTACACATAATTCTGTGGAACACGACGACACTGGAAAGTATCGCCAGCTTTTAGTGAAAACACTGCATCAGTGCTGTGTCAAGGTCAGTTTTGCTTTGGTGACCCAATTTCAAAACTGTTGGTGGAGTGTAAACAAATATTTATGTTTCCAGTTTCCGGATGTTGCTCCCAGTATAATACCAGTCCTTGCTGAGTTTCTTTCGGATTCTAATGAACTTGCAGCCTCTGATGTGCTCCTATTCATGCGAGAAGCTGCCCAAAAATTTCCACATTTGACGCCAACAATTACTGAAAAGTTGTTGGAAATTTTCCCACAAGTTCAATCTGCTAAAGTGATGAGATTCGCTGTTTGGATTTTGGGGGAATTTGCAAACTCCAGGGAAGATATTGAGAGTGTTATTGGACAAATCAGAAACTGCTTGGGAGAGGTATTAACATCTTTATCACTGCGATTGATGTGTGCGATACGTTATTTGATTGGCTTATTCTGTTTTTTTTAATATAGCTACCACTTTACGAGTCTGAAATGAAGAAAGCTGCCGGTGTAGAAAGTAGTGATGAAGACAAAGAAAGCAAGTCGGCTTCTTCTGAGAGTAAACTTGTTTCCGGGGAAAAGTCGCAATCTAGCAGGCTTGTAACATCAGATGGAACATATGCCTCACAATCTGCATTCTCTATGACGCAAACCAAAAAGGTAAGGTAAAAATTCTTTAAAGCTTTTGATTTGGTTAAAAATTGAATTATTGTGTAGACTGATAATATCCCATCTCTTCGCAAACACTTGATTGATGGTGACTTTTTCATTGGTGCATCACTGGCTTCTTGTTTAGCCAAAATGGTTAGGCGTCTCTCTCTTCCTGGGAATAAGGTCAGCTTTACTGCTGAGGAACGACACAGGTTCACTGCAGACGCAATTTTTATCATGACATCTATTCTTCGTTATGGAGCTTCCACTTTACCAGCTAAGCAAATCACGGCTGATGATACGGATCGTATCCTACTTTGCATCCGTGTACTGTCCGAGGACAATGAACGACTTAACAAAGCTTTCGTTGAAGACACTGGTAAAGCTTTGGCTTACATGCTTCATGAACAAGCCGAGTTTGAAGCTACGCATTCGAAAAAGAAGAAGAAGGATATTATCGTGCAGCCAGATGAACCTATATCATTCAGTCAACTTATCTCCAAAAACGATGTAGTGAATGGAGAAGACGTATTTGAAACTAGTTTGAGCCAGGCTGTTGGGTTTAATCCGAAAAAGAATGATGGCGATGTAAGGATACGACTTATTTGTTTCACTTATTTTCCAAACATTTTGACACATTTTATTTGTTTATAGTTCTCATCGTCCAAGTTAAGCAAAGTGACGCAACTGACGGGATTCTCGGACCCGGTCTATGCCGAAGCTTATATAAACGTTAATCAGTTTGATATCGTATTGGATGTGCTGTTGGTAAATCAGACAGGTAACTAACTTTTACTTTTCCTGGGTTAGATTTCTTGTTCACAAAATTTTATGTGTTGCAGATGACACCTTGCAAAACTGCACATTGGAATTGGCAACCCTAGGAGATTTGAAGCTTGTGGAGCGTCCTCAATCAATCGTGCTAGGACCTCAGGATTTCACAAACATTCGTGCCAGTATTAAAGTCGCTTCAACGGAGAATGGAGTCATTTTTGGAAATATTGGTATGCTATTCACATAATAAATAATATTTCGTATTATGTCTTACTCTCATGTTACAAATAATATTTTAGTTTACGACGTTGGTGGAGCCGCATCTGATCGAAATGTTGTTGTAATGAGTGACATTCATATCGACATTATGGACTATATTTTGCCTGCCAGCTGCACAGATGCTGAGTTCAGGGCTATGTGGGCCGAGTTCGAATGGGAAAACAAGGTTGAAGTTGAAAGCCTTCTAAATTGTTTTGACTTTGAAGACTTATAATAACTTACTATTTCGCTGGATTACTAGGTTGGAGTCAACACCAGCATAACTGACCTTCATCAATATCTTCAGCACTTACTCAAGTCTACAAATATGCAGTGCTTAAC
>JAQIWQ010000508.1:0-16035 GCA_034695825.1 Folsomia inoculata
GGAAATTGTGTAACGTGTATTACGACCAAACTTTTTGAATCACTCACAATAATGCTTTGCAACATTGGTAATTTACTAAATTTACTTGCAATTTGTCTGAATCAACTGAAAATATATAGAAGAAAAGTCAACTTTAGATTAATGAGAAGTCAACGTTGTGCAAATACAAAAAGGCTTTATCAATGATAAACAAACAAAATGCTGAATCAAACTTACTATTAAACTAACAGAATATCGCATAAGGTAAATACACACATACATAGTACTGCAGCTGAATAAGGATGCTTGTTTAAAGTTTGATTGTTATTGGATCAAAAACTAAAAGCAAAAGCTCAGAATCATAAAACTACATTTACTCTGCGTCACTTTACATTACCACTTCCGATGTTTTAGGCACTTCTTTGAGGTGGGACACACTTGTCAAATCCAAATAAATTGGACATTAGTAGACAGAACTAACCAAAAGTGCATTACTTCATTATATTGATTTGTTATGTTTGATTACTGTCTGGTATGGGTTGAATGATTTTATGATACTTCATATGCATATGCATGAGGGAATGAATTGAAAAGAGAGATTGCCTCGACAGCTGAATCGAAAACGAATTGCAAATGGTGTTATGTAAGACCACACCTTATCAAAGATTCATATAAATGTTTCATAACTTTATCTTTACGACATGACATTGAATGAATAACTGCCACCTAGAATTCTTGTCACCAGATAATCGACATTAAAAACATGTCAATTTCAGATAAAGGGAACGTGAGTGCAGTGGTGACAGTCTGATCGATACGTAAAAAAAGAATCAAGAACCCAATAAAATGTCTCACATTCACCCCATGTTTAACACTGTTAGTCTCAAATTGTTTGCAGGAAGTGATTATTGATTCATTCGAATGTATGCTTACAAAGTCACGCTGCTAATCACCACATGCGGCTTAGGGTTGGACTCGATGGGGATGATTGATTAGAATTCGCTATTCTTTGTTGCATCGTACTATTGCACATATTTATAAATATTGACTCCCTTCTGGTAAATAAACAAGCAACTGAATGACAGACCATTTCCTACAATGCCTATTTACAAGAAATTGATGAGGAAGGAAAGGAAGTCATAAGTACAATATTGCGCTGTTTAATGACACATCTCACTATCGCAATCGGACAAGCACCTTAAATTAACAGAGCTATAAATCCTAACCTTGGACAAACTACACAATGTATGCAAACATACTACAAGATTTACATTGCTGGATATTATATTTATTCGAGGTGGAGGTGGAAATGTTGTAGAAATATGTATTAGCGATGTTACACTGTTAATATTTAATAATGACCTCACCACCAATTTATCTACATTTTGTCGTTGTATTATTTACCTTAATAAGTAAGTATGGTATAGTGAGTGAGGACAAATCACTTATGAAAAAAATCCCTTAAAGATTTTGGATACCTGACTCACAACATATAGTAAGATTAAACATTGGTAATCTCTTTCGAGGCCATTTTAAGCTAATGTAATAATAACAAACAACAACTTCCACTTTTCAGACTGCAACTTCCCCATCTCCAAACTTCCTCCATTCTTTGCAAAAGAATTAAAGGATGCAGTTTTTTTAACTAATTGCAATTTTAGTAACTAGTGTAGTTTTAGCCATGAATGATGGTCCACGAAAAACTAAAGATAAGCCGTTAAGAGAAAAACCAGCAACAACGATATGTATAGTTTGGCAAATTGTTTAAACATTGAAGACACTCGTTGGTTGACAAAATATGCCTTCAAAGCAATACAGCAAGCAGATACAACTACAACCACAATTTGTTCACTTAAAATTTAATTTAAACTCGGCTTATTATAAAAAAACATAAAACAAGTCTCATGGCCGAATTGGATGAACTTCATTCGTGATGAATGCCAGACAATTTATTACAATTTATCAAAGTAAATAGCAAATCTAAGTGTTAATTTAATTTTTTTAAGGCAGCAATCTGGAGTACATTTTGAAGAAGTCAAGTCTTTCGATATAACGAATGACAACTGACAACCAATAACCACATGAAATTAAATCAATGTTCGAAAATGTCAAGATTTTATCCAACTCAACTCACCGAAAACCTCGACATCAATTTCACTTAAATCAACATGAAATGTGAGCGCAAGAAAGACAGAATAATAGTTAGGTAAGAACTAAAGATAGATCTCAAGACGTATGTAGTATTTCCTATTTTAAGTATGTGCTCTGTCTGTCCTAATAACACTAACCAGTCCAACATAACATGCATGAGAATTTTAACAAAACCAGCACTTACTATGCCATCCAAGTTTTTTTTCTTTAAAGGCATAGGCTACGAACTTGATGCATTGCAAACTTTAACCATTTTTTGTCCATTCGTCCTTCAAAACCACAAAGAGTATCCATCCAATACGTACGTTACGTAACGTAACAAATTTTAATATAGATTAAAATATGGAAATCGTTACAAGTCATGTTCTTCCATACCTGATTACAACGAGTTCTCCATTCCGAGTCAGTCCAATTTATTTACAAGTCTCCAAATCAGCACCAAATGCTATGTATTGTTTATTTAAAAGTCCAAAGATAAAGTACAACTTTCACTTTTCGGAAGACCTTCCTCGTAAAATTGAAACTGGAGTAAGATTTACGTAACCCTACAACGACGTAGTATTTCCTGTTAATCTTATTAATCTATTAATGAGTTTGAAAACTGAGACCAGCGTTGTTTCTGAATTCAAGTTGAGTAAAGACTTTAGCTTTACCCACGCCACGCCGACTTTAAGCAATACGACAAAATCACAAAAACAACTTTATCTATTTTTTACTCTTTATGTGAAATACAGCAGTAGTAAGAAATTTCAAAAAATGCTACCTCATCAATTCAGTAATATTTAAATAACTACAATACTGACTGTGGATAGAATTTCAAGACTCAAATGAATAAGCGACCTTGTCGATCCAATGGCTTTTTCTCGACTGAAGCTACTCTAATGGTTAAAGCTAACTTTAACCAAGCAAAGCTCCATTCTATCCAAAATCCAACAACCCTTTACTGCTTTTATTCCAATTCACTTGCTTCTCTCGACGTCTCGACCGTTCTCAACGCTACTCTGCTAAAACCATCCCAGTGGTAGTGGTTGAGAGTGTTAGAGAAGGAAAGCTATCCCAATGCTGTTTTTTAGCAGTGTCAGTCAAATACAATTTGGAGAAACTGCAAGAGTGAAATTGTTCATTTACTCACTATTGTAGTTGAAGTTAGAAATATTTTGGATTTATGTCAACCTCTTTTTCAGGACATAAAAATCCCATCAATCAATAACAATGTCCTCTTATAGATTGTTACATGTTCGATTCTTTACAGAACAATTCTTTGCATAGTTTTGCTGTTTCACACTTGCAGCATTTGGACAATTTTCTTGGTGATTCAGAGAGGGTTTACTAACAAAGGCAATTATATTCTATGATGAGTCAGAACAACTATTTATATAATATGCTTTTCTGGGATGATTGGTTGAATATTATGCGATGCCTTACATAAAAGCGAGGCTATGCTAATGCAATGTAATTTATGATAAGTCACACCCCATCCCAACACAACACAAACAATATCGTCTGCGCAAAACATCAACTTGTAAACAGAGCGGTCTATTTAGCTTAAAACTAAATGTGCAAAGGAAATAACAGCAAAAGCAAAGCTAACCCATTACTATTAAAGAGTTAATAAATTTTCAATGTAATTTACTGACAAAACAATCACAATTAACCCACACGAAAAACACAGAATTTGCGTATTTAGATACTTTGAAAAGTGCAAAAGTAGACTACATAAAATCTCAAAACCTCAACAAGATGCTAAAAAAGCAGAAAAGCACGCTTTAAAAAAGAAATGAACCACTCCAAGTCCATACTTTCACCTAACCCAACTCCCAAAGTATGCATGACAAAGTAGACAAACTTCACTTTCTAATTTCGGAATTGTAAAATTAGTCTACATCACCCATCCATATCTATTCATCCACACTCTGCATATTCCTCACGTCTCTACCCACTCTTAAAACAAAACCCACTCAAAAACTAAACTCGAAACTATTCCTAACGACTCGATTTACCTTGGGATTTGATCCGACCCACAAACTCACATCACATCAGCCAGCAGTACAGTAAAACTCTATCTAAACTGAACTGAACTTATGGTGAAAGTCCTTCAAAATGTATGCTAACCTAAATTCGGGTGAGTTGAGTTCACACTCCAACCCTTTCCTGCTCCAAAATTATGAACTAGGAAGGAAACATATTTACACCCAACCCAACCCATGGAACGAATACAACGGTAGAATGGGCAGCATTACAAATTTTGTTTCATACATCACATTATTCACATCACATAACGCTTTCAACATTTCAAACAACATATTTACATACTTTAAATTCACGCTTATTTACTTTCACCTGTTCCTCTTTTGGAAATGAAATGCCTAATTTTCAAAACGCTTTCAATCCCTCAGGGAAATTAAATGCCCTTTATCAAAAACTTTCTGCTACATGAGTGCAGAATTGAACTGAAATGTAAACTTGCTTACATTACATACCAAGTTAGCAAATTCCTTTATATTGCCCACTTTGTATATGGTACAAAGGTAAAGTAAATGGTATTTTGTAAAAAGAAAGCAGTTTCGTTCGTGTTCCTTTACATCAAACGCCAGGCTAGACCAGGGTAGACAGAAAACAGAGCCACAGTTCAATTCTCTGTGGATAGAAATACATGAAGACAAGAAAAGGCACAAGAGACTCGACAGCAATGACAGAACAGGTTTCACATCTTGACAATAATGATACATAATATATGACTGTACTGTGGTCTTTCTGGAGCTCTAAATTGTATTACCAATGTGTATTTTTGAATGATATATTATAAATGAATTGCTTACAGCCAAACCATCATATCATGCATAAGTACATGCATGCTCTGAATGAAATTGTAATTTGAGTAATTTCCAATGGTTGAAATATTGAACATATAAAACCAGTAATTTATTCAAAGGTACAAATTACCACGGTCCTTTACAATTTTGTTGTATTATCTCCTTAAGGGCGATTGATAAGCTAGCAGGCATGTGATTGCAATCATACAGTCAAAATTATACAGTAGAACAGCATAATGTTAGATGTTTTGCCTTTCCGTCCAAATTGCAAAAAGAAGTTTGAATTACCAAATCAGCTCAATCAAAGGTATTCTAATCTAACACGTCAAAGAAGAAATGCAATGAAAAATGTCAAAATAACTGGTAACTGAATAGACTAGAGGCATCAATCAAGAAATTCAATCAACAACAATTGTTATGTGTGTAATGAAGTGAAAGATCCATAACATGTTACAAACAAGATAAACGAGGCAAAACAAATAATTATCTGAACAATATCATCTCTGTTTTCAACAGTAAACAAAGACATAATTTTAAAACAAAACAAATGTCATTCGTCTTATAGCTGAACGCTTTAACAAAGTGTGAATACCTTCTCCAGTAACATTCCGAGAATACCTATGTTGGTACACCACTAAATGGTTTGGGTTGCAGGAAATGGTGAAATACATAAAGAAATGAGAAGCCCATTTATGTTACCAGAAAGAGTACTAAAGAACAACTTCAGGGGTTTCAACTACATGGAAATAATTAGAATATTCCCCTTCCTAAACAAAATTGATAAGGCTTATTATGCCATACTTTTTAGCGACCAACGACTTTAGCCTTGCTGAAATGTGATCAAGTGGAAATAAATGGCAAATTCACAGAAATGTTGTTTTGCATCATCAACCATACCAAAGTGCAAAATGTCATGCAAAATGGCATGTTTCCCTTCACTTCATCACTCCTTATTTAGCACATTACATATACATACTTGACTCACTTGACTGCCGATTCATTCGACCACTGCTGCGGTTTGCTCTCGGCGAAAGTACATCTAGTAAACTTTTTTTTGTAAAAGTGAAACAAAACAATTTATCCATGCAACCATACATCAAGTTTCAAGTTTTAAATACCAACTATACACTACATAACACCACCCGTGAAAACACTCGAACCATTCCAATCCACCAACTTTCTCTAATACAATACCAAACTGATTTAAATTAATAAGACATTTCGAGACCTCCACTTAAATCAATGCCAACAGTAATAGCATGAATTCAATTTAAAAGGGACAGTGACCCACTTGCCCGAAGATGTATGTTCATTCTACTGTTGCCAGCTCCAAAATAATTAAATTACCCAACTCTATCGGACAAGTACCATGATGTTTATTCCTCCAAGTACGTAATCTGCTCCTTTGTGGAGTGCAACGTACTATATAGGAAATGCATGGACGAGTATCCTAATGAACGGTTGGTATACACAAAACTTTCTCCAAGTGTGAGAGTAGTATGTTATGCGGGTGTAAACTATTCAACAATTCATGGTGGACGGAAACAGATTCTACTAAATAAAAATTAATTATCCAACACAATCTTGTCTTTGCAAGACAAGGATTGGCCGTAACAAAGACGCATATATCTGTCCTGAACATAAATTACGCTTTGTAATATCAATCACCCATATCAAATCTAACCTAATGAATGCGGGTAGCGATTTAGGGTTTGCTTTACCAACAACACAAAAACAAGGTCAAACATCACAGTCGATAATGTACAACACATGAAATGATATGTATACACTACTCAACAATGGACCATCACAAAAGTGAAACAAAAATAAGTAGCCGTCAGTACTTTTCCGGAATAATGAATCAGAATTTGGACACGAAATATCCGTATATGTAAAGAATTGTTTGTACTTATGAACTAACCAATAATATCGAACCATTCGAACCGAAGAGCAGCTCAAAGTCAAGAAAAATAACTCGCAACAAAGAAAGAAGGGTAAAGCTAGGCGACTTCTCGCCTAATACAGTACAAACACGATAGAATACCATACATAGACTTAACCATACACATGCACAACTTTCTTCGCCACAAGAAAATGAGCCATTCAATCAACAGCACATCACTAATCCGTAAAGTCGATGCGGAGGAACCACTGCGCTGCACTAACTATATAGACTTTCCCCAAACAGAATACAACGCCAAAATGTGTAGAACTTTCCTCGTGCTTGGCATTCAGAAAAAGGCAATTTATTATTCATCATTGAAGCTGGAACGTCCATTACTTGTTTCACCTTTCCAACTGACACTGATGCTCATTCACCTACTTTCACCTCTCGTCTTATGATGAGCCGAGCCGACTGCATTGCGTGGCTAGTTTGGCAATCAAATCAGAAAACTTTCCCAAATCTTGTATCAAGTGCAAAGTGGGTATACAATGCAAGCAAAGCACAGCACATTGATCTTTACCGAAATGAGATTTCATACTTGATTTGTAATTTAATCATAATAGATAGGGAAGAAATAAATTAGGTTTCAAAATAGGCTCTTATCATTATAATCCAAAATTTGTAATATATTGATTACAAGTATTCCTTTGATGTGACAAAATTCAAGTTTGACACAAGCTCGATTAACATCATTTTGATTGATTGTGTCGGTTTACCTTGCCTGGAACTGTCTGTGATATAATTCCATTACAAATGGAACCGAGATTTGCCCTACTTTCTCCAATTTCCTTTATGTATCAAAGTGTAATATAACTCTTAGAAGTTTAGTGCTACTAAAAGGAGAGAATCTTATTGCTTTCACCTTCATTCAGGTCAGGTCATCATTTGGTTGGACATCGCGTGATTGGAGTGCAAGCGAGCACCCATTTCCTTAATTCCAATGATAAATCTCACCAGAACACAGGGATCTTTACGGCTTGTCTGCTAGTAGTGAGCGTGCTTTCGCACAAAATATGTATAAGCTTCACTTCACCTTGGAATGGATCAGAGAAAGTTTGCCAAACAAGGAAAGCTTTCTGGAATAAACCAAACCAAAAAAGAGAAAAATCTCACTCTGGAACATTCTTTAGTTTAGCATCCATTACTTTAGCTCTTTTCGAAAAACAACATCATGCTCAAACCTCATTACATACTGATACGATACAATTCATAGCAAAATTCATTACACTACAGTACATACTACACCAGAAGTCTAAAAAATAATGAATTGGGTACATTTCTGTAGCTCAAAGTGTAATCAAACACAATTTCCAATATCTTGAATATTTTCAATAAAAAATTTCTCAGTATTTGTACGTTGATGGATTTGATAAGAAATTGTGCAAAAAATTGGCATATACATTAAAGATAGAGTATTGTAATGTAGGCTGAATGTATTATTGAATTAAGTTCATTCATACAAATACATGGTGAAAGTCTCAGAGGCACCACAAGCAGCTCAGCGAACAGCAGTAAATCATACCTCAAAATCTCAGGACGATCTGATCTGATCCAAGTCGACAAAGGATTTCAATCTTATTCTCAATCATTTTGAGAGTTTTCTTGAGCCTTTTCCAGCTGCTTGAGATGAGAAAAATCTTGTACAAAATAAAATGCCAACTATATCTAAGCTGTATAAAAAAACCAGACGAGTATTCCATGTCCCGTCCCGGTTCCTCTCCTCTGTGCATTAATATACGAAATGCGAGATAGAACTGTCTGTCCTGTTCTTTACGATGGGATGGAGAGGTGGACCGTATTTTATTCAGGGATGCCGACGAACCATTTCAGATTTTAATATCAGATTCCCATTTTAAACGGTCGATGGTGAATAAAATCAGTTGCTTCGAATGCACACGTAAAGACCATATTCGAAATGAAATGAAGGATAACACATAAGACTCAAGATTATCCACTACTTTTAACCATGAATGACAACTCCATGAAGCAATTTTTATATATCTGCCAAACAATACGTGCACCAAATAAGCACTTCATACATTTTAAAAAGGGCTTTGCCACTACTGGACAAGTGCCAAAAGAAAGATTTTGCAACTGGGCACATTTGCCAATTTTGAAGGCGTAGGAAGAAGAACGTAATAAAAATAAAAATAAGAATAAAGTGAACACTCTTTACTTTCCTTGTCCCAAACGGGTGGTGTGGTAGAAATTTTGGATTTAGAAATATCAAGTGTCTGATCTTAGCTAAAGAAAGAAAGTAGCCTATAATAAAATATAAGTGGACAATACAAAACCTTTTAAAATGGAACAATTTAATCCTTTGACACTGACATGACGTTCAATAATAAAATTTTATCTTTAGTACAATCATGCGTATCACAACGTATGTGTGACTAGACTATATTCATTCAATGCCGTTGTTCAAGTCAATTTTTCTGTGCAGTAAGAAGGAACAATAAATTTTTAACTACCCCCATTCCTTTTACGCATTCTCATTAATCCTACAAGGCGTAGATCTTGATAAAGATGGCAATCTGTTAAAAGATTCCCAACTGACTATGGAAATCGAATCTAGCTCAAACTTACAACACCCACACCCACCACTAAACTCTACTTTGGTCTGACTATTCATTTTATGTATTTCCTTGAACCAATTCCTCGCCCAAGAACTCCAATTCACCCGTTGCATGGGTCCCATCATCCCATGACGGGATACCCGTTTGCGTCTGGTTGCTGAGCTAAGCCAAAAAACCGAAATTCGGACCGGTCTGCTACGCTACGGCTACTCTACTACAAGTTGTAGACTACAACATAGTAAAAGAGCTATTCTATTCTCTTATACTATAAGTCGGTGGTGTTACCATTTTCATCTCTTCTTTTTTCTCATTCTATTCTTTGATTCTTCCGAATAGACAAAGGGAATATTGAGTAGAGTAAAAGTGAGCAAGGAAAGGATGCAAGAAAGAAAGAAAGAAGAGAAATTGCATGAAAAGAATCCAAAATCCATCCATGAGGATTTTATCACTGTACTGTACTGAAGGGACGTGATTCGCAAGCTAAAACTAACCAAACCAGTTACCCCCCACACACACACCCAACCCACCACCACCACCTTCACTTTCTGCAAGAAGATGATACAAGAAGAATTTGGGAATTTTTGCAGGAAAGAAAGAGAAAGAAGGAAAAAGCTCTCTAGTTGACAATTGGATGGATGACGGCGACAGCTAAAAAGGGGAACATTAGCATTTGTACCCACCCTGTTTTATGCTATGGGGCCCAATTCGATTTTAAGTTTTATTCCATGAAGGAATATTTTTTGTCTCTCTTGACTTTCATCCCATCTATAACATGTACCATACCACGTACGGCTGTCTCACATTTTATCACCCAAACGAGAAAAGGAAGGTAGGTATCATTTCGGTAAAAGTAAGAAAATGTAAGGTTCCGTTAGTAGCACTTCTTTTGTCAATTGATGAGATGAGATAACGAATGGTGAATGGTAGTAAAATAGTATTGGGTAAATATCAGTATTTATCCAAATTTAATACGCCGATATGTACTTTTATTACTTTCTCTTTCTTCATCAATCAGTGTGAGGATGGGATCGGGTGCTCTTATGGCATGACCCTGTTGTTACTTATAGTTCATTGTATCAATAGAACTAGACACGGTCTTGAAGCGTGAAAATGGGATGGGATATTTTGGGACATGACAAACTCTTCCTGTCCTATTCTGTCCTGTCTGTAAAACTGTTCCTTTGCCAATTGCTTCCAATCCAAACCAACGCGATACGATACGATACACATAACCTGGTTGTTTATGCACATGTCAAAAATGGATGTGAAATTGAATGACATTTTGCCAATGAGGAAGACATCGGAGGAATCGAAACCGTCGTCAGAATAGATGTCAAGGTGTCACGAACTATGTCACGAATGACTTTAATGAAAGTGGGAATGTTTCTATCATTCGTTACTCATAAACTGCATTATGAATTGTAAACATGAAGGAATGAGGAAGGGAAATACAAGTTTTTTGACGGGTGAATGAGGGTACTTATATAATTTCAAATATGAAATACAGACCATGGGTTAGAACTACCTAAGACTTTTGTAGCAAGACCTTGTAGTACAATGACATGATGAATTACAAGGGGAAAGTTGTACTGACCTTTCACCTTAGTTCCTTAGTATTCTCCTGTTACCGCTCTTTCATTACTTTCTCCACTTTCACCACCAACTAAAATTTAGTCCAGAGTTTATATTTTTCTTTCAACTTGATTTGATCCTATCCATCCTGCTGAAGGAAGAAAGGCTGTCAATTATTCTAATTTAGTTCATTCGTAGTTATAATTTAAAATGACTCCTTTTCAAATTGAACACTATATAAAATACTCAAAGTTTTGTTAAGACTTAAAATTTTGAAGATTGAAATAATTCGGTCAATATTATTTTAGACCTTGCTCATCCCGCAGGTTGAAACTCTATGTCGTGCCATCTCTACTACACCTAAATGAGTTCTCACGAATTTATCATCGGTATGTATTTCAAAGTTTAACCTCTTTATTGTTTGGGTTAACAGAAACAAAACCATTACTAATAAATTAATCTACATGTATCAAATTTGTACTGTATAAAGTAAGACAGTATAAAAAAATAATCATTTAGCACCGGAGGAGGATGTTGCGAAGTATTTTTAAAGTCGTTACAGAAAACACAACTTTGGAATATATTCGTGTTGTCTGCAACATGTTGATAAATAACTCCGGTATATGAGATCTTGTAAGTCTGGTATCAGTCTTATTGGTCCGGTCTGGTGGTAGGTTACAATGGATGGGTGTGGTCGTGGTCTTGTCGAGTCAAATTCCACGTGGTGTTGGCGTTGTATTAGGCTTGTTGGGATTTGACTGGAACTCGAGGGTATTTGTAGCTTGTGGGAGAAGAGCACCTTCAGAATTTGGTAGTTGCTGTTGCTGCTTCATAATAGCTTCTTTAGTTTCCTTGATTATTTGTGAAAGGTGTGAAGCAGTGCTCATCAAATTGTACTTCAGGATGTCGTTGAAATTGTCTAGTTCTATGGACAAAAATTTGCAGTTAGATAAATGATACAGATCCTGAATTAGAGTACTAATCACGAACCTATCAAATTTTTTATAGGAACGATTTCTAAAACAGCATCACCGTTACGTGCCATAAGCTTCTTAGTATTGCCAATCTCGTTCACTATATTGGCCAATTCTATCAGCAAGGTTTTTTGTTCAATGGAAGTAACTCCTAGGTATCGATGCAAGAGGATTCCGCGAGGAGAGTTGTACATTCCACCAGCACCAAGTACAACCTTAAACCGATTGAATAAAATGTTTACAAACAGTACAGTTGAATCATTTAAATTGAGGTATGAATATTCTTACCTTCGCGAAAACTGACTTAAGGGAATATACGAATCCAAGTTGTAGTCTCGATAATAGTGGTAACTGACACAAATACAAAGACTGTCCGACTTTTAATTCAGAAACTTTTAGTAATGCCTGACGAAGGTGTTTGTGCATTATCTGTATATCGTAGCAGTTCAATGTTTCAATCACTGACATTTTACAACAGTAGCAATAGAACTCCCACGTCTCCCGTGAGTCCTGAAATCAAAATAAAAGCAGTAATGGATTTGACAAAATCTAACAAGAATGTATATGTATAACACTTTGTATTTACCATTAAGTCTGGTAGAACTTGTGAAAAATAGCAATGAATGTCAGCAGCATTACATGATTCACAACGACTGTCCAATTTCACTTCAATTTTCTCTTTGGAAGACATATAAGGTCGGGCAGCTTTTATCAGATCATGTCGGAGAGATAGAATCTTTCCGAAACAGAATCTTGAACTTAAAATATCTGCATATGGGCGACCCATTAACGGAATCAGTTTTGAACAGGAACCCTTCATTCAAGAAAAAAACATGTTATGTTCAATCAAGATTCATTGAGCAAATAAAAGTATTGAATCGTGCATACAGAAATTTCAGATATATTCCATGAATCGTGACCAAATGTATGGTAATATTTAATCTGTCTTTCGATTTCTTTCGTCTTGACGAGAAAATCAGCGGATTGATTTAGTCGCAACTTATCATTGTGGGTTCCAAGCTCCGTTCTAGGATCCACATGGGTAATTTGCCGTGACTAAACAAACGATGAGATTGTAAAACAAAACTAAAGAATAACATGTAAAATGATATGGGAAGGCAGTTTTTTAAAACAAATCCAAACCTACACCACATTTCAATTTAAACAAGGAGTTTTCATGAGGCAAAATTTTGACATCGCAGCGTTTCAGCCACTCCCATGAAACCTCAGTTCTGATAATATCATGTTGATAATATATTAGATTCAGATCATTTCGTGCTTCGAATGTAAGGATGTTTCGCTTAATAATAGCCATCTGTCAAGTAGCAAAATCATATAAATTCTACTATGATTTAATTTGCAAATACATTGTGTAGATACCTGATATCCAGTAAAAAACAAGTTTGCTTGAAGTATCCGATCGATAAACGGTTCAACAAAAACCAACTTTTTAGAAATGAGAGAATGGCGTCTTGCCAATGGCGATTCGACACCTACAAAGAACAACAAGGATAACAGTTTCTTCGTAAATATACATATCAAATTATGTTCTTACCAACTTGTCGCTTTAATTGATCTAATTGTTCACTAAATGTATGACTCCCAAGATAATGTAAGCAGATAACATAAACTTCGGAATTTCCTTCTTTACTTGTGGACGGTTTAAATAGGTGAACCTAATTGTAAATATAGGTTACTGAAATTACTGAAAAAATCAACCTTATATATATAAAATTAAAAAAAGTCACAAACCTCTCTGAACATTGAACAAAGAATATATAAGTGGTTAATTGTCTGGCATTCTAAAAACGTGAATATTTTTAAAACAAAATTTCCTCCCACTCCCAAGATCGAGAGTGCAGCAATGATTTCAGCAAACTGCAACTCAGCGACTATTTTCTCTTGCTCCATCGGATTTTTTTGACAGTCGACGCTACCATCAGCTGTTACCAAATTTACAGTCTGATTGAAAGCTTTGCACTTGTTCTGAACCTCATTAATTAAGCTGTTCAAATTAGCCTGATTCATTATGTTCCCCGTCGAGTCTTTAAGAAATCCCCAATTCTCTACAGACGTCAGTATCAAAGCATCTTCGTTGATCATGGCACCCACGTCATTTCCCTCGTGGTGTGGGTTTAGAGTTGTAGCAAGCCAATCCCACTAAAATCCAATCCGCAATCGCAATAATTAAAAGCATGATAATATGAAAAGAAAGTAACGTTTTAATGGGCATACCTTAATCTGGGGATAATTAGTTGACATATAATGATTTGTGGCAGAAATAAAGGCACCCGGAGCTATTTAAAAAATATTGTAGGTCATGCACATCTTGACCAAACAATACAATACAATTACAGGATTACCTTCACACAAGTGTACCGAAAAGAAACGGGGATTTGCACCTGGTTGACGAGCATAGTCAGTAACTGATTTTGGGATCAACGGAAAGTTGCTCCAACACTCGTACATTTTGCACCTATGCACACGAAAAAAATCACGGTGAAGTACGAGTATGAGCAGTAAATTGTCACAATGGATATGTTGCTAACTTAAAACGTATAAGAATGAAGAATTTACTCATTCAAAATTGTAAATCCAAACATACCACGCTTGACTACAATATTCGGGACGGATGTCAGACTTCAAAAGTGGCATCACACGTCCAGCCGTGTTCATCTGCTTGGTATGCCTATGCCATTTATCCAACGGATAATTGTCCAAGCGGCTCTTTATCTTATTCAACTCGTGTTTTCTATCTCTCAGTTCAACTCCCTAATGTAAGTAAAACCCAAAAATTAAATACAAAATCCATCTAGAACTAAATAAATGTTTCCAAAATAACTCACAATCCAAGTCGGCCAATAAAAAAAATGACGGGGTTTCGGCAAATACTCGTGTGGTAACTTCAAGCACCTTTTCTTGGCCCAAATCTCTTGACTCAAAGTAGCAAAGTCGATTTCAGTAATTTCCTTTCCATCCGTTATTGTTTCAAAATTGTTCCTCCATTGAGGCAGCGGACAAACCATAGGTCGATTTTCAAAATTATTCCTTCCTTGAGGCCAAACCACAGGTCGATTTTGATTTACAGAGACATTTCTACGAAAAAGTGCAGTATCTGCTGCTCCAATGGTAGTGGTAATCCTGCCATCCTTCCTATCCAAAGCCTGCATCTCTCGTTCCCGTCGTTCCCTTTTTCTTTGACACTTAGTCTTGCTCTTTTTCTTCTTTCTTTTTGCTGGAGCCATTTTCTCCCCCTCCACCTTAGCTCGGTCAACTGATGACGGCATTTACCTCTCTAAAATTATAAAGATTCCATACTCTTCAATGCCATAAAGAACACCAAAAATTAACCAAAAAATATCAAACGTTTACTCATGAAATGAATGCAAGCAATCTCCACACCTCTCTCCACTCAGCTTTTTCCAGTCCAGACGAGGCAAACCTGGTAGGTGGGATGGAATCCCAACCCAATGAGTTTAATTTGCTTATCTTATCAAGATTTTGTCAACGAATTCAACCCAAGAAACAAAAGACCGATCTACTCAAATATATTCTTCCGTCTAAAATTCCGCTCCACTACTAAAATAAACTCACAGAGTTGACTAAACTTTATTCCTTCAGAGTCAGAGTGTATTTGGGGCAAATAAAGTTGGCGGTGTTGAATTTGATTGGTAAGTGTTTGGTGCGCCTGCTCCATATCACGACCATGCCGTCCAGTCCAGTCCTACAACAGGAAGCAGTCGTCTCTTTATAAAAAAACACTCGTTTTTTGAAATTTATCACAATTTTGAGGAAAAAAACATCAAAGGAGAAGGTATAGTATAATTAATTATATTCTTAATGTATTTGAAAAGAAGTAGTGTGGGTTTTAGGGTTTAGTACCAGGCTCGCCATAAACCGGTGGCGGTGTGCTGTAGGCAGAGCTAAAAATTTGTAAAATTGGTTGGATTTTGAGAGTTTTATGGGGTTTTGAAAGTGGGTTGGTGTATTTTTTTGGGGGGGGGGGGTTGAAATTTGGGTGGGGG
>JAQIWQ010000509.1:0-16030 GCA_034695825.1 Folsomia inoculata
CACAAGAACTACCTGCACCGGAGAAAGTCCTTGCACAAGAACAACCAAATTCACCGGAGAAAGTTCGTGTACAAGAACAACCAAATGCACAAGAGAAAGCTCCTATACAGGAACAACCTGCACCTGAGAACGTTCCTTCAAAAGAGCTACCAAATTCCCCGGAGGAAGTTCCTACACAAGAACAACCTGCACCGGAAAAAGTTCCTGCACAAGAACAATCAAATAAAGCAGAGAAAGTTCCTACACAAGAACAACCTGCAGCGGAGAAAGTTCTTGCACAAGAACAACCAAGTTCACCGGAGAAAGTTCGTGTGCAAGAACAACCAAATGCATCAGAGAACGTTCCTGCAAAAGAGCAAATAAATGCCCCGGAGGAAATTCCTACACAAGAACAACCGGCACCGGAAAACGTTCCTTCAAAAGAGCTACCAAATTCCCCGGAGGAAGTTCCTACACAAGAACAACCGGCACCGGAGAAAGTTCTAGCACAAGAACAACCACCTGCATCAGAGAACGTTCCTGCAAAAGAGCAGCCAAATGCCCCGGAGGAAGTTCGTACACAAGAACAACCTGCAGCGGAGAAAGTTCCTGCACAAGAACAACCAAATACACCGGAGAAAGTTGTTGTACAAGATGAACAATTACCGGCACCGGAGAAAGTCGTTGTACAAGATAAACAACTACCGGCACCGGGGAAAGTTCCTGCACAAGAACAACCAAATACACCGGAAAAAGTTGTTGTACAAAATGAGCAATTACCGGCACCGGAGAAAGTTGTTGTACAAGATGAACAATTACCGGCACCGGAGAAAGTTAACGCAGTAAATGAACAGCCACAGACACCGGAGAAAGTTATTGCACAAGAACAGTCAAATGCGCCCGAGAACGTTCCTGCACAAGAACAACCACCGACACCGGTAAATGTTCCTGCAGAAGAACAACCACCTGCATCGGAAAAGGTTCCAAAGCAAGATGAACAGCCACCGCTACCGGAGAAAGGTCCTGCACAAGATGATCAACCACCAACACCGGTGAAAGTCCCTACACAAGAACCTGCATCGGAAAAAGTTCCTGTACAAGATGAACAACCACCGGCACAGTTGAAAGTTCCTGAGCAGGATGAACAATCACCGGAGAGAGCAGAACTACCATCAGAAAACGTTTCACCTGAACAACCAGTTTTATTGCCAGAGAAAGCACCCCAGGAAAAAGTTACTGGACAAGAAATACAAACGTCATCACCGAAGAAAGTTCCACTCCAAGAACAGCAGTCGTTAGAAGGATCACTAAGTGTGCAAGAACAATAAAATAAGCCGGACATGCAACGAAATGCGCCAGAGAAAGCCATTCTAAACGAAAACAAGAAGGCAGACGGAAAGCTACAATTTTACGCCCATCCCCTTGTCCCACAAATTATATGTGTCACCACAAAAGAACCCGTAATCTTGAACCGAGAATCAAACTTGGTTGGTAAAGGTACACCCATTACGGTCAATCAATTCTTCGTCAACTATCAGATAAAATGCAACGGCGTGTCTCACAGGGTGTCAGACTGTGAAAATACAGACGCCCAAATTATAATAATCATTACGAAAGCCGTTTGGTTCAGTATTCTTTATCCAATTTTATTTGAACTTCAAATTTTACTTGATATTAAAATCACCAGCTATTATTAAGATTATTTTGATAAACCTAACTTTAACCGGTAACTTGTAATAGGTTCACATGAACTTGACCTCGAATCATAACATGTATTGTAATCTATGTAACCGGAAATTTAAATTGTAAACTACCATAACATTTTGATGACTTATCCAGCATAATTTAGCAACAAATGAACTTTTAACTATGTACACAAACTATGGCACAATAAAGCAAAGCTATTTTAATAACACCTTATTACAAAATGGGACCATTGTTGGAAATGTGACATTGGTCACTACTAAAATGGTTTCACTCTCGACTTAAAATATTTCATGATTAAAACTATTCATGGTCTTTTTGTCTAAAGCATCCAAATCCCTGTTTTGTTCTCCATTCCATCCTCCTACTACAAAACTGCGTTAATTAAAACCTTGGTATGACTAGCTAATTTTTCATAACGGGTTTACTTAATCATAAATAAATAGCTCCCATATAAATAATTCACAATATTCAATCCAATCCAATCCACTGATCGGACCGATACTTCAAAACTCAACAAACTGTACAATGAGATAAATCAATAATATGTAATGCATTTCTGAAAACTTTGACTATTTACATACACTTGCATTGGATAAATTAATCATTTTCATGAGATAATAGCTCAACATGGCATAAATAAAAAATACTGGTTCATTAAAGGGCACCCTTTTCTCGTCAATAAATACTAATCTGGAAAAACATATCATTGATGATAACTTTGAATTTTTACAGTAGTTGGTACACAAGCCAAATTACATGTACGTGTACGTACAACTAATTAGATGATTTACAGTTTCTGTAATATTTTGGTAGTTTTGAATTGGATCATGTGCCCTTGTTCAAGGCACTTCAAAGCAGTGCAAGTTAAGTTGCAGTTCAGGTCGGGTGAATGTCGAGGCACATGAATCTCTATATTTAATCTACGTGACGATATTTATGGGCGGACATTTGAGAAAGGCCTAAAACAGCGTATCCACATTTCAAGCAATGGTAGTGGGTCTGCTTTTGGCTATGGATGCATTCAGCAATCTGCAAAGATATTGCATAGAAATTAGACATGGATTAAAGGTCTCGTTAATAAATTATTTGCAGTAATATGTTTGGTATGCAAAACTTCTTTTGATACATCGGCTTATCTTTTTATCTGTACCTTATTTTTGCCTACCTGGCAATTTTGCGAAGGAGTGAACTTTTCAAATCCAGCAGCCATAATAGAGTCTGTAAGTGTTGTGCAATCTATTTAAACTGCTGGACATTTACATTACATTCTAAGCCCTGTTGTACGCATAACTTACCCAACTTTTGGTGTTGGCGACGATGAGCAACTACTTTGTTTGTGTCAGTGCAAACAAATTCGCATTTTGAACAATGGAAATGGGAAGCTTTGTTTTGTGCTTGGGTGGTTCCTGTATTGAAAATACAACAAATTTTGAGATATCTATAAAGCAAAGGTACAGTATATAGGAAATACCTGGTGGAGTTTTATAAGAACAGTCTGGTCTACCGCACGAAACATTCGCCCGGAATTGCTTGCTGTAAATTTATAAAGTGGAATTAATTAATGTGAAATCTCCGAAAACTACTAATACATTATGCATAAATCTATCAACATGAAATTGGCGTGCAAGTTGTGTACTGCGGATATGTTCATACTCATTTATATTCCCATGTTATTGGAAGGTTTTAGTGTCATCTGGGTAAAGATCGAATTAAAGTCGAATACCAGAGATCACAGATTTGTCGTTGTACAAAAGCAAATCTGTGATTTTTGCATAAATGCTCTTAGACTATATAAAATGAAGTAATAAAACATTTACTTAGACTATATTTTACATAGTCTAAGTAAAATGCTACCATAATGTATGGTCTTGTTGCATGCTGCTTGACTCAATCGCATGCTGTACAGTAATAAGTCTAAGGTAATATTTTCTTGTTATATAAATGTTATATTGTAGTAAAAATAAACTTACAAATCTCCACCCATCAAAGTATCTATAATTGAAAATAGAAATGAGTTTCAAACATGTAAATAATAAATTCATAAATCATCATGCTCACCTAAACGTTCATGTCGAGCAGTGTGTTGAACAAATCTTGTTTTGTCGCAAAAGCTATACCCACAGTCTTCCCGAGTACAATGAAAGTGGGTCTGATGTTCTCGATAACCACAGTGAACATATTTACAATCTTCATTAAACCGGAAACGAATATATCCTTCCGGGACGGGCTACAAATTAAAATGAATTTGAATCATATACGGGGAAATAACGAGCGTCTCAACTACTTAATCATGTCAATTATCTGCAGATACCAAACTAATCTATCCATAGTGGTATGTAGTACATATAAATTATGTTTTTGATAACATGAATCAATATTTAGAATTGACAAAAGTGAGCAAAATTTAATTTTTAGATTGAGTAATACAAATTTGTTATTTTACAGGAGTCTGCGACAGATTACTGGACTGGTCAAACTGTTGTGAGAAATGCGAGTTGTATGGAACCATCATGATCAAGAAAGAACCTCACCTCATCTTTCAAAATTCTCATCTGCATTCTCGCCTTTTTGGCTTCTGACGGAGAAGCTGGTGAGGATGGTGAGGAACTTGGTGGTCTCTTTAAGCTTTGATTGCTAAGTTGTTGTGCATGACATTGGCTTGTGGACATGACAATTGGTTCAGGTGTGGGAAGCATTATTGCGGGTGGGGTACCACCGAGATGGGGAGGTGCAGATGGGTTTGACATGGATGGCGGTGGAATGACTCCTCCATGGGAGAAAACACTGCCAGGAGTCCCACCAAACATCATCCCAGCATATAAGGAAGTTAGTGGGTTTTGTTGCAAAAATAAGTACGGTGAAGGTGCTCCTGGGTATCCTAGAAAGCTGGAGAGGGACGTTGGTGGGAATGCATGGTTGGGTTGAAGTCCAAGGTCGTATTTTGGAAATGGTTCTTCGACAATTCGTTTATTCGCCTTGTCTTGTTCTTGATTATCTTCGTGCTCATTTTTTATGGATTCTTCATCAGTGGAATGCTCAGAGTCTGCTGTCTTCATGGGTGAAACATTGCTATGCTTCAGAACGTGGGGTCGTAGCTTTTCAAGTTCAGAGAATGCCTGCATAATTATTTGAGTAAATTATGGATATCAATTTTGCAAATTCTAGCAAGTGAATTCAGTTATACCTGATTGCATAAATGGCAATGAAAATGATGCTTTCTCTTGAGCTTGCAGAATGGGCGTCCGCAAGCAATTTCTGGACCATACTGTGTTTCACCACCGTTATCAGGAGATGGGATTTGTAGAATTCGACTGAGTGAGTGATCCGTAATCGATTTAGACTCTGCATTTCAAATGTAATGTGTTTGTGAGTTTGAAACACGATTTAAATAGATTGAGTATTACTAGCTAAAGACCACATTTCTTACCAGTGGACTCAGACATTCCATTAGAACCAGACAGATCCATCACAGTTCCACCATTTGAAGTGATTCTCGATTTATCCAGCGAATACGTCGGGTAGAAGGTCCCACTAGCTTTTACTACTGATGCATATACAGAAATTGGTTTAGTACAGATTAAGTTCAGTTACATGTCTCATAATGTCGCACCTTGAGCAGAGGATGGTTTCGACTCCCCCTCTTCATCACTACTAGGAGTTCCTGACCTTCCTTCATGAAAATCAGATTCATGAGCCATCATTTCCGACTGCTTTGAGCAACTGAAGTTATCTCTAATGCAGTGAAAGTGGTCAACTTCTCCGTTGAAGCTGCAGTTTCGAACTTCACAATCCCATGATCGGTCAAAGTATTTGAACCCTTCCACAACATCGCAACCACTGTGAAACTGTAAATATAAATCACACCGAATTAAGAATGATGATTAAGAGGGATGTCACGTATATTGGTATGTACAGGTTGTATCAAAACTTACCTCTCGGAGATGGTTCGACAGTTTGTGTACGTCAGAGACGGAAAAGTGGCATCTTGGATGACCTTTGATAATGAAAAATGATTATGAAATGTATTTCTGTCTACTGGGCATGAATGCATGATGTCTGTTGGGTAGTTGGATTTAATCACTCACCACAATGATAATGGCACTTGCTTTGACTATCTTTATCGGACGACCTTATTTCAAATGGACAGGCATCATTGTGACAACTGGACCCTTCTGGGTATGACATGAATCCAATCGGATCCTGAAGAAGTATTTTTGTGTAATGTGTATAATACTTGCTTTCACTTTAGCGTATTTATAAGTAGTTTACCTTAGAGTCCGAATCTGATCCATCTCCGTTCCCAATATTTGTTGGCTTTGGTAGCTTAAAACTAGTGTAAATTGCTTCATTAGCTCCCGATGATACTTCGATTACACGATTCTTTGGTGGACGACCACGTTTCCTACGGAAAAATCCATCCATAGCTTCACTTTCTTTATCACCAAATTCCATTTTAGGAGCTAATTGATGACTTTTGAAGTGTTCCAAACGCTTGAATGGTTCATCAGTAACCAAAATTATTTCAGTACATCCATCCTGAACATTAACAGACTCTCAATTATAAATACTCGTAATGGATAGTTGGTAACAATCTTTCAGTCAGTCGTTTAAAAAATTACCCATAAACAATGATAATGCTTCTCCCTCGTCTGATATGGACATTTAGCAGAAATACATGGAATCTAGAGGGGATAAAGAAAAACTCATGAATATAGCGACAGGGCTTTGTTGAAACATATAATTAAGCCCAAATTTGAATCACTTACCGTTGAGTCTTGAGCATCAAAATTGGCTGGATCCACCGTAAAATAAGCTATAAATAAAAGTAAAAATAATGAATATGTATGCATACATATGAAAATCTTAGTATCTTTACCTAATGAAGAAATCTTGTCTTCCATTTCATGATTTTTAAAGTGTTCAGCTGCTATGTCCACAGAGCTGAATAGGAAAGAGATAAATCGGGTTCCTTAAATACTTTGTAACATACATAAACTCTTTAGAAGCACTTGTCATATTTAAACATACCCCAATAATGCGTTGAGACAAGTGTCAATACGACAGTGGAAATGTTCTTGTTGAGTGACATCACAATTGCACATCTGGATAATTTTTTTCATGCGATCTTCCGATTCGCCTTCAACGCCTTCATTAAAACTGGAGCGACTGTTTTCTTCTTCGGACTTGTTTGCCATAAACGAATCGCTAAAATTTAGTGCACTTAAATCACCAGTAAAGCTTCCTTTCATAAGACTTTGAGCCAATTTATATTTTCTATACGCCAGTTCCGCATCTCTTCGCTCGTGTTTACGCTGAAATTATTATGCATGCATTAGATTTGTATTTCTTTTAAAAGATGCATTTTTATATCACCTTGTGAGAATAAAGCTGGCCACTAGAATGGAGTACATAGTTGCACCCTTCTCGTATACAGTGAATATGATTGCAAACTCGTGAAAATCTACAGTTGGGATACATGCATTCTTCATGCTTCATAAATTTCTTGAATCCATCCCGATTAAGTTGTTCGTCTTTTATGTGGTAGGACTTGTGTTTCTCTGCAATTTCACAGCATTTCTTAAACTAACATTTCAGAAAATTGCATATCCTATATTCTAACATAACTTACCCATGTCAGCTTTGTTTTTGAACGTAAATGAGCAGGTAGGTCTGCGACAATGAAAATGGGTCGTTTTCTGATGTCTGAAAGTGCAATTATCGGTCCCACAGTCTTCTGCTGCTCGAAATCTTTGAAACCTTGAGGATCAGAAATTATTTGTTATTATTTGTTAGATCTTGAGACTTTAGTATGACGTGTGTATATGTATATGACCCTTACCCCTCTTGAATAATGGCAGAATCTTTTCGGTGGTAGTTTGCATGCATTTGTACGTCTGTAAAATGTACATTTGTACGTTAGTCTAGTATATGCAAGTTACCTTTTTAGTCGGTATGTAGGTTAAATAAGTGGAAACTCTATTACTTACCCGATGTACTGATGTAAACCTTTTCACATCCATCCTAATAAAATATTAAACATCATTTATCAGTACAGCACCTCCACTCTTTTTTCTCAGTACATCAATAATGCGAAATTGGAGCATATACAACAAATACCAACCAAGTTCAATGAAACTGTATAAATTGGTAGGTAGCAAAGTAAGTTGATGAATTATTACTGTAATTCATTCAATAATAACTGCAATCCCCAATCTTTTTCCAAACATTAATTAATGAAAATCAATAAATCAGATTTGAAGGTGTCAATTCATTTGCACTTCATAATTGTTTTGTTTTGTTCACTTGAAATATTTTAACATCTTTAAATTGGGTGCAGCAACAGCCGCTGCGTCGCGTCGTGCATAAAATTTTTCCATTTTAAAGTCTGCATCACCCTGAATCGAAAGTTGCTACATAAACGCTTGCTAAAATCAATCACGGCAAAGACTTTGTTATTGGTCCCATTTATCAATACGCAGCCAAAAGTTAATTGAGCTATTCAATATAATATCGACACATCGACAAGTGACAGTGAATATGGATAACGCAAGCAAAATATATATAGAGAATCAGTAAACATAACGTGTAACAACTTTACCATAACCATTCATTACATAACCATCCCATCCCTTACTATTAATGGTAATGGTAATGCTACAAGTAATTTGGGTTAAATTAGGTGGCAATGACGATTTGTCACAGTCAACATAAAAGACAAGACACCATCATCTAAATACGTAATGTGTGTGCCCAGCCATGAAAACGCCCTTGCCTTGAGACAAACCAAACTGACTGACACACAATTATCATCATCATTGAAGAAGTAGAGTGAGATAAAAAGGAAAAACATTTTATTTAATCATTAATTTACCTTAAGACAATGATAATGCGTCTGCTTCCTATTGTGTGAGCAATTAGGGAATTTATCAGAACAATCGTCCATTGGAGAGTATCTGAGAGAAAAAGACAAAACACTTGGTCAATTATAGCCCACACTAAATAATCAAGCACATAAAAATTCAGCCCACATCTCACAATCAATAGACTGCATAAGTCACATCAATAATTGCTGACTAAATAGAATGACCAACACCAACCTCATGAACCCGTGTTGAAGACTTTCATCTCTCTTCTTATGCCATTTAAAGTGACGAATCATTTCTTCCTTCTTGACAAAGACTCGAGTCCCATCACTGCACTCTTGACAATGAAAATGCTCCCTATAATTTAGTTCCCGACATTGCTGGAAAATGAAACCACATTCATCAAATGTATATTAATAATCGTATAATCGTATGGATCAGTGTTTCGTTAATACCGAATTGCGATAAACTAATTCATGTACCTGATAACCGCATTCCATAGAGTTTCCAAAGCGTCTGACATAACGGGTGTAGTCAATGGGCCCAGCTCCTTTCCCAAGTAGACCTTCGCGGATTACGGGAAATGCTGCGAGACCACGGCCTAATTATGGAGAAAAGTTTCGGATTAAAATCATACAATTTTTATCAATCTTATAGAAAACCCCAACATTTACTCGTTCATTTACTTTGAAAGGTAATTATAGGTGCTAGACCGAATAAACTACTATTACCAACACACAAACATGTTGTAATACACGTGTACTGAATTGAGACCTTCCAAAAATAGGGAAAACACTCAATAAAGTGTCGAAGCGAATGTGGATTTTGTATTCATACAAAATAATCAACAAAGCATTCATTCACCATTATTATGTCCCCACTCAAAAAAGGGCTTAGCTTGGCTAATCTAATCTTTGTAAACATACATATTTTTGGAATACAGTGTTTTCGGGTTTAACCCTGAATTTGGTGTTACGAGTTTTGGGTTCAATATTTGTAATTGAGAGATTTCCCATTCAAATGATTATGGGGTGTTGCTGATTATTCCACACGGATGCAGAATTACAATACCATTTAAATCTCTGACCTTTACCATTATTCAAGAGGTGGTTGTTCACAGAACAGAGAACTTGGTGAAAACTGGTACTTGTTTACAGTCGAGTTGGTTAGTATCAATTACATACATTCATGTTCAAGGTAATGTTGAGAATATGTAAGACCTAATCCAGTACTGTACAATTATTTCGATTTCTTTAAACACATTTTATTCTTCATTTTTTATCCTACTTACCAAGCAAACCCCGAATATGCTTAAAAAAAACTTGTTAAACTCCCGATTTCCAATATTCTTAATCAGTCATCTTTCCAAAGACGATAAGCCGACAGTGTTACATTGCCATGAAATTAAATTTCTCTGTAGGGATCACTTCAAACTTCAACCCTTTTCTAAATCCAGCTAAAAATGTTATCATTAATCATGACCACCCCGTCAATCTAGGATGGACAAGGTCACGTCAATTTTATGAATCTTTTGTTCCTCCTAAAAGTCATATAAAGCTTATCTGTATTTTAAGAAAATTAACAAAAACAAAAGATTTTCACTTCTTTCATCGTTTCAGAGATGAAATCAAAATGGAAACCAATTTAAAGTGGTTTGTGATGAATCCTTCGAAAATAACCCTTTTATTTTCAAAGGCTTTTTTTTGTGCTTATATGAGTAAGAAAAGAATTAAGTTTCTGGGCCAAATATTTGACCAGACAAAGCATTCAGACATGGTGCATCTGCTGCCTTCAAGTTTAAGGACACGATGCAAAGAAAGTCAAGTCAAGCATTGCAAAGGATATTTACTCAAGTCCAATGAAACGAAACTGAAAGTGTTTTAGAATATGGAGGAAGGAAAATCTGGTTTTACGTAATGTAAATAAATTCATCTATTCACGCTGTGAGACATGAAACTCGTCAAATAAAACTACTGATGGGCAAAAAGGTAAAATATTATTGAAATCAGAAGAGATTTCCCAAAAGTTTACTTTACTAAACACATTTGCATTGCATTAATGTGCAGTTTGGTATAATAAAATACTTATAAAAACGAGTGCACATTTACAAAGAAAAGTATTTAACTCCAGGACGCATATGTAATAAAAAAAGAGGAAAGGGTTGGGATCAAATTCCCAGGTTTTAAAATCCAAATTAAGAATTCAGTCTGAATTGAATCTCGTCTTTGAAAACAAACCATGAAAGAAAGTCTTTGATATAAAATTGTGAGCCATTTTATATAAAAAACGACCAAGGGAATGGTTTGGTTGGATGCATACGCGTTTGTGAAATACGCATTTTAAAAACTTGAGCAGACCATACCAGTGGCATATATTTCAAGGGACCTCAAGCAGGCAGATTACCCAACTTTATCCAAGTATTCATTCAAACAATAAAGAATCCTATGCACATAATATTTCACCTTCAGTATAAAAACTCTCTTTAAAACCTTCCTCCCATTACCTACACCTGAGGATAATAGAAAGAAATGCAATGCAATGCATTGAAATCTCGGAATAAGAAAAGGACTTTCGGAAATAAAATAATATCAAGAGATTCAACTAACTGAACGGGGTAAAATTCTCTGGATTGGAATCTCTAGACGAGTTGAATGAATGCAAGTGCAAATAGTAATGCTATATGTCGTTGGTATTTTAAAAGTTAAAAAAGGATTTCCGATGGAATTAAGCCGGACTTGGTTAAAAAGGGTAAATGTATCGAACGAAGTTCTTTGTACTTGTAACCCAGTTTCCATCCTTTACACACATTCAGCATTTGTTAACGCATAAGTAAGGGCCCTTATACATACGTATTCCATCTATAAGGGTCATTTCAGTTTTAAAGGGTTTTAATTCAATATTTGCAATAATAAATTTTATAACATGAAATGTAACTGGATGAAAGGGTAAAGGAAACCCAATAAATTAGATTGAACCCAATTTCATCATTGATAAGTGTTGAGTTCATGACGTTCATGAATTCTTCTGTACAGTAGCCAGATATTATTAAGTCACTGCGTTTTCCCACAAAAAGACTCGGAAGGAAATAATTTATATAGAGAATGGACAATAAACCCAAACCAGGAACTGTCAACGCCCAGTATTTATTTGCTAAATGGTACAACAACAGGAGCTACAATTCTTATTGCAGTTGGTTCCTTTAATTCCATTTTATTAATTCGGTTTCTTCCCAGGCTTAGAAAAGGGTGAAATACCATAAGCAACTAAAATTCAATCAATCCAATGATAATGTCTCACTTTCAGTAAAGTCTTAACCGACAAACTTTCCTCATTCATAATGGAAAGAAAGAAAGCATCAAAAATTTCTTACTTTTGTGTTTATTGTGTTGTGAGAAAAGGTGTCCATTTCCATTGCCATTATTATCCCTACTACTACTATGGTGGTGATGATGGTGAAGTCCTCCTAACGCAGAGTGATTGCTGTAAGATCCGTTTGTGGATGGTGACCTTACAGGAGAGCCCCCAGAAGTGACCAAAGGCTGTTGGACGAGACTGCTAATATTTGCGAAATTCAAGGGATGATTGCTTTTCGAATTGGAGGTGACACTGGACTGGCTGCTTTGCGTGGAATGGTCACCAGCTGCGGAAACGACGGATTCTTGCATTGCGGCCAAAAGTCGGGCCATGTTTTCGGGAAGCATCATCTGAAATTGGTTAACATGATGTTAAATGGTTGCATATTTTTATTTGTAGTGAAAAATGCATGAAACAAGGAGAAATCAGTAGGGAACTTTATGGGGTTTGGTGAGATGACAGTTTTAGTAATTACGATCACAACATAAATAACAAGTTAGACATTGCATAAGAAAACATGGTTGCATTTGACTGCATCGCATCAAATTCCTCTTTCGCTGCTGGTGGGCTATCCAAATGTTTCTTTTTAATTGGCCCACATGGTCTTAAAGTTTCAAAAACAATACAAATGACATTTGGAATCGGAGCAAAGATTCCTAAAATTACAGTAAACGATCGCATTTCCTCAGCTTCTCTGTCTTATTCTTAACTTATCGTCCATAAGTCTTCTGCTTGTGTTTTACTACTAGAAAGAAACATTACAAATCCGGGATGTGCACCAAGAAATTCCTTAATCACCCGCATCATGTGAATGTATTCTAAAAAGAAGAGCCGAGGTCTAGAGAATGAGTGTTAAATGGGCAAAAAGACAAGGCTGCTATTTACCACCAGAATGAAATGACAAGAACTAGGAAATGAACACATGGCTTGGCGAATAATTCTGGTATAAAAAATGTAGTGAGAGATTTGAGACGTAAAAATAATTGGATATCAGTAGAGACAACAAGTCAGCTATGTAAAGTAAACGCTTGACGTAAAGCGAAGAAAGGGTCACAACTACAACTACTAAGGAAATGCGGGTGCGGCTTAGTTGATGTACATTTGGACTTTTGAAACTTTTTTACATACGTAACAGAAAAAGATATGGATGGCTATGACAAATGTGTCGTCAGGTGCACTTTCCTCGCAAGCTCTAACGCAAAAATCTTGCCACTTGACTTGTGAGTGAATGTGAAATGTCTTGACTTTCGAATGTTTCAAAAGAATTGGAAAGTAAATTAGAGTATCATTCCGTAAAGATAAGTGGCATTTTTAAAGTCTATTCTTATACCGGCTTGTTTGTAACAAATTTGTATGAAGGAGTATAGATTTTTTACGAAAAACTTTTTGAAGTCTCCATTTTTCAGAGAAGTCATCATCAGCAGACATCCCCAAGCTGTAAGAAGCCTCATTTCATTATTATTTAGAGGAATAAATATCCCAGACTTATTCAAGTGGATTTCGGTTCGGTGCCAAGCCAAAGAATCAACTCAAAACAAGGGTTTTAGATTTTTGAAAGAGACTAATTGTCCCATTTTAACGGGTTGAGTGTCCCAATCCATTTTTACCATTTGCTTAGTTTGTCTCTTTTCTCTGTGGTGCATAAGTTATTATTCTTATTATTATTAGCATTAAGATAACATTCTGTTGACGATATGTCTTCTTATCTATCCTTATGTTGGCAATAGGAATCTTTGTATTATTAGGGGAAGTATCATCATCATCATGAATTTTCAACATTTCATATACTATGTAATGCCATTCACAAGTTTGCATAATCATCCGATGGCTGATTATGCACGCAAACTAAAAGGCAGGACCAATCTTGCAGAACTAAACCTAAATCTATGAAGTGATATGTGGCTCCTGGATTTATGACTGTAATCTCTCCTTGTAAACCACAGGAGAAGGTCCCATTTATTAAAAGATTTCTATCAAATTAGTATAAAAACTACTAGAGGAGACAAGAAACTAAGAGAAAGAAGGATGAAACTGATTTCTTTGAAAACGCTAGCTCATTCCCCAGTGTAAATAAATCCTCATCAAAATTCTCCTTGTCACATCCAGGATAAATTTCTCCAAAGATAAACCATTTCTTTGATGTTTTGCAGAACAAGATACCCATAGCAGAATTATACATTCCTTACTATATTCAATCAAATAATAGATTTCACGCTCGTCTCTGTGCAGTTGGTAATTTTGTATGAAATCAGGATTCGGGCCCAGTTGTTTATTTGCTGTTTTCTAATTTTTAAACATTGATAAAATTGACAATGCACAATAAAATGCTTTCTAGTAGAGCAAATGCCAGCCAAGAATCCAATTCTTTGTGCGTTCGTTCCCCATACCAAAAGTGCATAGCTTGGTTACTTTACATAAAGCTAAAAGAGAAGAGGAAAATTAAGGATTGCTTTTTTGTCCAGAGAAATACCATTTGTAATTTGAGTTTTAAACCTCAGTCAGTAGTTAGTATATACACGACACGAGAACAGTATTCACATTGTTATGTACATGTATGTAGCGTATTGTGCTATTGAATCGGATTTGGATATGAATTGTTGTCGAGCTGATGTAATGTTGCTGGATTTTTTTGTCTAAAGAAGAAACAAAAAGAGCCCAAATCCTTGATTTGATCAAATGTCCAGCTGCGCTAAGAATTCATCAATCTAAATCTAAAATCCAGCTCCATGTACAAATCCAATCTAAATTTGAATATTTTAGGATCCAACCAAATGCGATTGGGTTCTAGATGTATTTTTAATTTAACACGGACGAATGACGAACATCAATGCTGCATTTACTTTACAGACACAGCTATTGAAAACCGATCTGAGCGTGGTTTGTTCGTTCGTGATAAATGCAACCAGACCTTAATTTTTTGGGCTTTACACTTTTGTAAAACTGGACAATGTTGTTTCATTTTTATACACCGTGGCTTGCCTGGCATGCCACTAAATTAGCTACTGGAAACAACCTATTGTTCCGTCCTTCCGTAATCTTCAAATAACGAAGTAAATCACAATTCATCAATTTTGAATTAAAAAACATTCACCTTTTTTGCTGAAAATTGGCCTGGTCCGAGGAGGTAACGTAAAAAATGAAGAATGAGCCCCCAAATCTCATTTGCATATAATGGAATATTTGTAGCCTCAAGCCAGTAATAACCAATTCTACCTACCGTGAATCGGTCACAATCAAGCAACGAATCAATGATTTTACATTACTGCATCAATAATGAAAATAAAAATAGAAATCAAGGATGGAAAATAATAATACAATACAATACATACAGTGCCATGTAATAATAATAATATGTAATACTTATAAACTTCAAAGTCATAGACAATCAACAACTTGTCAAGATTTGAGATTTTAACTAAAAAAAGATCCCATTATTTTACAACTCATGACTTAAATTTGGTTTGGTCTGGTCGTGTCGTGACAATGGATAAAACGATTCTTTGAAATCTGAAATGTTTTTCGTCGAACATCGATACATCTGTCTGGCTTATTTTATTTGAATCCACGTTTCCAAGTTAAAGGATGATGGTTTGGTTAATATACTATATACATATCGTAGCACATCAATCTCAACTGGTCTGCATCTGAAATTAAATGGAAGTCATGGGCAGGATTTGGTTTTTGGAACCACACTGTCTGAGCAAACGAGTGAGGAAATTGATCCGATTTGTTAACAGGTTGCATCAATTTCTCCATTAAATTCCCATTCGAATGCGGAGTTCGTAAGTGTTGAGGTTGAGTTGAGGTTACGTATGTATAGATAGGTTGGTGGTACGGATGCAATGGTGGTGGTAATGGTCATTAGGAATAAACTAAAAAGACTCGTTCTTCAAATGGAAAGAAAGTTGAAGAAACGATGGGTCAGCTTTTTTAAATGAGAAGAAGTGAGCAGAGAAAAAGTAATTGTTGAAGATTCTCACCTTGGATTGATGTCCGGGGGGAGTGTCCAGGTTCCCGTGAATATTCAACAACTCTGAGTTCGGCTTCCCACCTGCTGACATTCATTATACAAAATATGATGTTAAAATCCCATTATCATATGAAAACATCATCATCTTCATTATTAT
>JAQIWQ010000510.1:0-16028 GCA_034695825.1 Folsomia inoculata
TTACTTCCAGTAATCTATAACAACGGTACATTGTCCCCTATCGTCCCAATAATGTATAATGACGGTTTATCGTCCAATCGTCCACAAAATGTCCAATCTTTCCAAATACTTCGGTACACCCGTTTACCCGGTTTATTGCTGGCTGTGGATAGGACGCAGTTTCGATTCATACGATTCATGCATCAAATGACGATTAAATTATACATACAAACATTAAGAGACATTCGAGAGAAAAGCTTGAATCTCATTGACTTATTTCGCAGTAAGTCGAGTCTCAAGTTTAATGGATTTATCTTGTTTGTCCAGAATTTGCATGGTTGAGTGAGCATTGCAAGTGTTTATGTAAAGATGATGAGTGTATGTAGTATTATTCATGTCACTAAAGCAATGAATAAGAAAGGATAAAATGGATAAAAAAAGTTAGATAATTGACTTGAATGCTCAACAACAACAACAACAACAACAACAAGTACAAAGTACAAGGATGATCATGTCAGGCGATCATGTTGCATCATTTTCGTAAACAGTAAAGTTTGCTATATTTAGTTAATAATGCTATCTGTTATGCCAATCAATATATAGATGACGAAATCACGATGAGAAAGCCAATTATTAATCCCATGAACCGTATAAACGCCACCAATTTCTAAAATCAAATTTGCTATATATACTTATTTTATAAAATATTTTTAAGGAAAATGTGCATTAGTGTAGATATTTTAAACACGTTTAAATTAGAATATCACAACAAAAGAATTCACTAATGTAATTTGTTTAAGTGGAAATATTTTCTAGGAATCGGGTGCTGTTTGGCAATATCAATATTTCAATACAGAAACGCACATTTTGGTGTATTACTGGTGCTTATCAAACGCAAAAATTCGACAAGAGTTTAACGATATATAATGATTCAAATGGCATAGAATGTGTAAGCTTTTGCAGAACGTGTACAAATGCGAATAGAAAACACAAAGACATTGACATTTGCATAACAATTATTCAAAGAAAAGTTTGCGGAAATTTATATGGATTTGTGTAACAAAGCAGGCAGATGAGTCCATGTCATGTATTTGAAGAATTTCACAATTCTGCGATTTGGAAAAAAATGCCAAACTATATAGGGAATAATTTGCACAAAGCTTTGTATACATTGTCGCAAATTCATGATGTAGACAAATAAAGGCGAAACTGGCCAAATCATCAGGGTGATTGATGCATAAAAATGATATATATATATATATATATATAACATGTCTGTATTGCGATTTATCTAGCTTATGCCAAGTAGGGCTGTATGTAAATGTCAACTTATTGAGTTGACCTCACAATCAAAGACGCTGAAGAGATGCTTGAATCTTGTTTTGACACATGTATTTTGCAATATATCCAGGCTCAATTTGGATATTGTAATGAACTATTACATGCCTTGAATAACATTTGTGTCTTTGCTAGACCAAGAAAGGTTATAGCTGAGCTTCATATTGGTAATTATATAATTATGCCTAGATCATGTAATTTATGTAGATGATGAGTAATATCCATCCATCCCACTCACACTGAACTGAATGGGCTCAAACATAATGAATATACAGCATATATAGTATAGTATAGTAATTAATTTCATTAATCTTGTCTATCACGCTAAAAGCTTAAATTAAAATGGATTTAATATGCACAAGTCTCGAGCATGTTTCAGGCTTTAACTAAAATATCAAAGACCATTTTAAGTGATTTCTTCTGTCGGTTTGTCTTTATGACGTCTTTCTGTCCTTTTGTCTAGTATTTCAAGAAAGAAGGAATTGCTATTTTTGCATTTGTTGCAAAAAAAATCTACAGACGACCTCAAAGAAATTGCGAGCAATCGCAAACGGAAATTATTAATGATTTTCCTTGAATTTTAAATGCACTACACAGAGCAGATTTTGCGTCAGAATTGAATATATTCGAATTATATTTACTGCACTGCGAGTATTTATTTTTAGCTGTTCTAATTTAGATAATCAATTAATCAATTAATTGGTTTTGCTTTGTAGATGCTTTACTGCTACGTTACCGAACTCTAGATATGATATGTGAGGCTAGGATTTAATTGGACTAAAAATCCTGCATGTGCAGATCTAACAATTTTTCTAGTCGAGTGATTAAAAGTGGCTTGTAATTAATTGATTAATCATATAGTCTGTCGCACTATATAGTTTGCCGAAATGTTTATTCTGATTAAAGATGAAAATATTCCATGACAAGGAGAAATATGCGTACTTGAATATTGTAAAACGTTGGAAACATTATAATTAATATTATCAGTTTGGATTTCCAGTCATTTTGTAAAGTAATTATTATTGAGAAGCCCTGTCGTCTTATGTAGGGGAATTTCACAATTGTTCAGGGTGGTTAAAAACGACTCTCACAATGCATGTTGAACATTTGTGGGATTCATACTTGAGAACGATCAATGAACCTACAAATTATGTACAAATGTTCATTTTTACATGGTGTTGGGGTTGGTATGCACATACCATATGTATTTCCCTTACTATAAATTGAACCTGCCATGTGTTTTCATCGCTATGAATTCTCTCTGCTGTGACATGACTGACATGACGTGTGCGGCATGGAAACACCTTTACCCCTGGACAAATTTTAATTTTAACACGACTTTGGTATTGGACAAACCCAACATTTCGATTCTTTTTACGTTGTTTGTTAAAAAGGGCCATGTTTAGAAAACTTTTTGGAAATTTGGATAACTAAATAAGATTTATTACAGTAATAATGGGAGCCGCTTTCAGCACTCTTTATATAACCACCCCGTATAATCAGATAATTACTTATCATGACGTATTTTACCTAAACTTACGTGACTGTAATAAAATTTAAAAAAAAAGATATTGAAATAACAATTAGACAAATAATCAATTAATTAATAGTTAATGGAATAATAACTGATAAGTTAATTGGTTTTTGTGTCTACTACTATCTAACATTTGGTAATGATGATGAATATTATATAAGCACAAGCTCCAATAATTGTAAACTAATATTATTACAGTAGTCTTGTAATTTGCATTTCCTAAAAGAAAATGGCAATTTTCAGAAACTTTATTTTCGGTTTAATCGGTTTGAGCATTGTTTGGCATACCCCAGGTCAATAATGGCAAATTTATCACATCATTAAGAAACGTGTAAAATTATTGCAAAATTAAACAATTTCAGCATTATCGCAAGAACTTGGATGCACAATTCATCCCACAATTCCAAATATCATATCCCTTACAATCCCCTCGAAATCGAGACTTGGTCCACTAAACATGTTGTATGTCCAACATGACACTGCTCGAAAAATACCCTTTGCATCTACCAGCCTCCTAAATTATCTGAATCTCGAGCAAAATGCTACTCGAAATAACAAATTTCATCAACATCCTTGCAACCAGGATGGACAGTTGCCATGCCAACATAGCTTTGTCATGACCCCAGAACAACGAGTTTCAAGTAATGGCAGAACATCATGGGATAGGGGACATTTGTCGCCATCTAATCCCTTTCGATATTCCACTGATGCGAATATTGGGACATTTTTGTGTATCAATGTCGCACCTCAAGATCCCTTTACGAATCAGAAACCTTGGAATTTCCTGGAACAGGATGTGCTACATTATTTCAGTAAGTGTAGCAAAGGGAGTAGGGGATCCATATATAATTTGAATTTAAATATTTAAACAGGGGATAGAGCGGGATTCGTCATGACGGGTGTTTGTGACCGGGATAGTTTGCAAAGTCCAACAAGAGATGGGTTCCCTGTGCCTGATTGTCATTGGAAGTTGGCGTGCTATACGGATTTGGATGGGGTAACCCAAGTTGTTGGATGGATTGGTAGCAATACCATTGTTCCCCGGGGGGATAAGGCTGCAGAAGCTAAGCGAAGATTGGACACGTTGACCCCCAGATCACAACAGGACATCATTGATGTACTGACTATTAATCATTTCCCTCTGCTGATGGAAGCTTGGCAAGGTGCAGAGACGTATCTAATGAAAAACAGGAATGAGACCAGGCTACCCACGGCCCAAGCTTGTATGGCGGTAAGAGAGCTATCGCCAGATGTCAGGGACGAGTGGACCGTGGCGACTAGTCGAATGGAAAAGGAACAGGAAGAAGGGGATATATATTCTGCATTGTTTTAGCATTTCTAGTATCCGGATTAATAGTTGAAAGCAATAATATGAAATTTCAATTTAATTAAAAAGTATTAAAATCGCGTTGTTCTAAGCATCTTTGGCGTTAGCTTTGAAAATGGACAAAAAACTTGGGTTCATATCCGCCCAATTTTATTAGTACATACTAGTACAGAATAGTCAGAATCCGACAAGGGTAGACTGAATTAAAACTGTAGTTAAACAAACACTAGGGATTCAAATGTTTCAGGACTGTAAATTATTCTGTTCTATTTCTAAACTACTTCAAATTTACATCCATGTCTTCCGATAACAGCCCTCAAATTATTCTCTACTATTTTTGTCGGTGTAATGTCCAAGTATTTGACAATAGTAAAAAAATGATTGCGCGATAATATTCAGATGCCAACACGGTAAAATCTTTCCAAAGCGTTACATAACTGCAATTTTGTTAGTTTATATGGCTTCTTTTATTATTTGTAAAATAGAGTGTCCGTTATATACGCATACAGAACACATATGATTATTTAAATATCCGAAATGATTATAATGGCTCAAAGTTTACTTGAAGTGCATTAATTGTATTGCGCAGCGATAAATAGTATATGTAGTATACTATATAGGATACGTCAAAGTAATTTTTTCCGTCATGTCCAGATTTTCGCCAATGTCCATGCTAAAGCTAAATGCAATGTCCATGTATGTCCAAGGTTTACGAAAACCTGGCTGTCTCTTTTGGCTTTTCTTTCTTTGCACATGAACACACAATTTGATTCCATTTTCTACAACAACAAAAGCGTAACTAGTTGTGCAACACAAAACTGCCAAATTACCAAAGATGAAGTGGCATCAAAGTAATTTCCATCACCCATCCTCAACTTTAAGGGATAGCAAGATGTCAAATATTTGTAATACCAGCCATTCTTTGCCCTCATCTTTTTACCCTCTCTTAAAAAACTAGCCGATCTCGCATAAGGTTTAGCACCCTGCTTGATACCGCAGTGAATCGCTACAAAAAAGTCGAACGCGATCACGAGGAAGAAGCAGGCAAAGGCAAATGGGATGCCGGAATGTGATTTGACCAGAGTGTACAACGATAAAATTTCAGCCATTAAAATTCCCGCAAGCAATATTTCCATTCCTGGTCTTTTAGCAGCTGAATTCTGCACTTTGCTCAATATTTGCGCTATTCGGTATCTCTGGAGGGCTGAATCATTCCCACGTGGAATATCCCTAAAGCCGAGAATTAATGATATTGTAATGATTCCATTATTGCACAGTCAGTAATTGTACCTTTCGACAACATCAATGTGAATTTGTAATACAACCCCTGGATAAACGAATCCTCCAAACGTGGAGTCAGAAACCACACTTGCAACTGTCCACCAGAATATAGAATCCAAAAAGGTAGTTGCGATTCTGAGTAAAATCATCCCCTCATCAATGTCGCCATTCCAAGATTTGCATATGGTTATACTGGTTATCAGTGGGGGCATGCAGGGGAGGAAAATGCAGAGGTAGTTCATGAGCATGGTGATCAATGGGATGGATATAGTAACCAACAGGCACAAGCCAGTGGTTGATTGTTTCACGTAATTTTTTAGTCCTAAAAAAGGAATGATGAAAATCATGTATATTTTGATGAAATATTTTTCAAATTCTGACGGGTTTACCCCTTTGAATGCAGTCCCGTTCCATTTGAATTGACGAATTTATGAGGAGCACCAAGTCTTTTCGTACGGTGCAAAGAAAGAGTTGACCTGCCAAAATTAGAAAAAATAGTGCCAAAAAGTATGACATTGTTAACAGTTCCCAAATTGAAGCCGTGACTGACACTTTAAACCAATAAAGGACTAAACAAGTGTGAAGTAGTGAGTTTGAAATTGACAAAATGTGCAGACACCAGTCCCACTTTGATTGATATTCAGATAGTTTTCCATTCTTGAAAATTGCAGCGAATGCTCGAGTCCAAAATGTCATTTTGCAAAGACGAAGTGCCCCGGGTATATTTGATTCGGGCAATGATAATAATTCACAATGAAATTGTCTGACGTTGTAAAATATACTAAAGAGGAATGTTTTCAGCCGCATTTTCGCAGTTTGTGGCGACATTTTTGCTAGATTTTGATACCTCTTTCAGAAGGGATGTTTAAAAGCCGTATCACCATGAAGGAAACCGATGAATGCTTTACTCTTGAGATAAAAGTAGTGAATATGACGACGGTATAGCTTTCTGAAATTGATTAACTAAATCAATGACAGATTGATTTACGTATTTAGGCCATATTTAGGTCTTAAAATTGCATAAAAGAAATAAAACATGATACGGGCGTATTAAAACCAAACGAGTATCAACCCAATTCGATTTCTTCTTATTTTTTCGGAAGGGTAGATGTACAACAAAAATAAGTTATATAATCAGTATGAAATATAATATTTATATGAGTTTGGACACTGCCTAAAGATTGAGTATGGATTAGAATCCGACTTAAACACTAACTAAAAATATCACCAACTATTTCAAGGATTTTGCCAAATAATAAAATTCGATGGCATAATGGTGTACAGTTTTCCTTATAGCAAAACGTATACATGTTTGACACTTTTTCGGCATCAGAGGATATTTTTAATTTTCAAACATTTTATTAGCAAGCTTTCCGAGTGACTACGCCTTCATCAGGCTACGTTCAAAACTCCAAATAATTTGTACATTCAATATTGCAGTCTACTAACTATATCTTACAACCTTCTAAACATGCCTTATGTAGCTATATACGTGATTGGTCCTTTAACAATTTTACCATTTACCTGCATTCCTTTAAAAGTATTCGTAATGTCATCTATGTACTCGTATACATCTACCCTTCCGTAAAAATAAGAAGAAATTGAATTGGGTTCATACGCGTTTGGTTTTAATACGCCCGTATCATGTTTTATTTCCTTTATCCAACTTTAAGACCTCTGATGCCCTAAATCAACTGTCATTGATTTATTTAATCAATTTCAGAAAGCTACACACCGTCGTCATATGGAAAGTATCCTCATCAAATAAGTTTTCATTGTTTAATGTTGCAAATCAAACCCTATTTTTTCTACATTTATCTTCTGTATAATAACATTTGTTGATTTAGGAATGATATGAGTCAATAACGTTGTAAAAACATTTTATTGACGGTGACACGTTTGGATTCTGTAAGGAAGACTGGAATATGTAGTTTATTATTATATATACTATTTTACACTACTTTTAATTCAAATAAAGAACAATTACAATTATGACAGACATTCTCGTACTGACCTTCAATAATATTTCCATAATCTACCCGTGGATATCAGTGCTGATTTTCCCTTTTGCAAAATAAACTTAATCATCGACCGCTGTCTGGACAATATTCGAATATTTAATTTCTTTGTTGCAGTTATTTTTTCTGCATCTTTGGCGTTATCATTTGGTTCTACATCATTCGCAAATTATGCTTCAGAGACTTGGGTAAGATTGCAATTTCCTTCGTCAAGATCAGTATACTGCGCATTATGCAAGTGGTTTCTATACTTTGTATACAGCTCCATAAAATAATTTGCAAGTGTAGTAAATTGTGGTCTCAAGTTGGGATTGATTTCCCAACAATCGATGAGTTGAGCATAACTTTTGGAATAAAATTCACTTGATTATTACATATATTGTCCCATCCTGTTACGTTTATATGATTACATTTGTGAATTTGCATATTTTGGCTTGGCTGGCCGCAATCCTTGAGTGATTCTTTTGACAAATTCAGTATTCCACGTCTCATTTGGGAAAGGTTTGTCTCCCATGGTGAAGATTTCCCAAACTGTTATTCCTAATAATATAACAACGTTGGAAATACTGAAATATTCCGAGCTTTCCATGTACAATTTTACCATAACTCCAGACGTCTGATTGAGAGGAGAAAGTCAATTGCTTTAAGCTCTCTAAAGCCATCCAACGCCATGGCAGAGGGCACTAATAAGAGGATTTGTAGAATAGTTTTCAAAAGGGATATTACTTTATACAGTATAAATCTGAAACAACCTTTGTTTTCTTGACGTAATCAGCCTCCGCGTAGAGTTGCCGACTCAAGCCAAAATCGGAAATTTTCACTATTCCATCCAACGTCAGTAAAATATTTCTTGTGGCCAAATCTGCGTGGACAACCTGTAAATAATGCGACCCGGATGTTGTTACATTAATTGTTCTGTAATCGAAAAATAGGTTGATGGATTTGGTGTCAAATTGGCTAAATGTTGGGTTTAAGAAGAAGAGTGCAAGAACTTTTCCTCACAATCAAAATCTGGGATTAATTTTCGAATTAATTTAGCGTTCAAAAATATAATAAATATCAAAATCAGATTATTAAAGTTCTTTAAAATGGGAACGATTCCCTGCTTGGGTAACAGGATTTATACATTTTTCCCCAAGCAATACTAATTTGTTATATGTTTTAACCTACCAGAACTTTATATAAACTACCAGAAATTTTTCACGGAGATAAAAATCGGCTTTGTCCCATATGTCTTAGCCATAGTGACTTTAATGTTTAGCCAAAGTTACTTTAAAAATAAAAATGCAAAAAAATCAATGAAAAATAAATTTAGCCAAAACGGCTTTAGCCAATTTGACCCGTTAGCTTATTACTAACCCCTTTGAAAGACAAATATTCCATTCCTCTAGCAATTTCGGCTGCCCATCGGATTAAATCCAGTGTAGAAAAGTCTTCCGGGAAACTCTGAGAATATGACGAGGGTAGGTTTCTGCAAATATTTGTAAAGCTTGTCATACATCAGTCATTATGGCATCTACTTGAATTTTACGCACGTATTTATTGCTTCGTTATCATCGTCCATGATGAGATTCACGAATTTTGAATTGGAACTCTTCAAAATGTTCTCGATGCTGCCATTCGGACACAGTTCCAACACAATGTAAATGTTCCCTTGATTAATTGATTAATTGAAGAATGATGAAAAGAAGTCAAGTGTTTTGAAATACTAGGAAACAAAACCTACTGTTTTCAATATCGCTAATACACGCTCCATAAAATGTGACGACGTTTTCATGCTTTTCAAGATAACTCATGATTTTAACCTCTAAAAGCAAGGCATTGAAAACATTCATGTCGACGGTGGGTTTGGACATTTTAACGGCCAAGGCTTTGTTGCCCTTTGACTTCCACGTTCCTGAAACAACCGTCCCGTAAGCACCAGAGCCGAGCAATTTAGAAGAATCTGAAATTGCATTTACTACAAGCAGAACTCAACATGGATGCATTTTATTTTATTAGAATTATACAAACCAAATTTTAAATCGTTGAAATCAATTTCATGCTCGGGTTTGAAAGGAAGGAGATGTAAATGTTGTGAATTATTAGGCTCTGACGATTTTAATAAAGAGGGATTCCCTTCCTTGAAATCCTTTATCTCGCCCTCTGTCAGCTTTCGAGCTAACCGCTAGAATTTATTCAGATGCAGATTTTAGAAAACTCGGCATATAAATAAGGCGGCAGTTTTAATGTACTAATTTGTTGCCTTTTGCTTTGCGCGGATTCGGCGCTGCATACAAAATATCGCCAAAAGCATTGCATACAATAAAGAGGGATTCCCTTGCTTGGAATCCTTTACTTCGCTCTGCTTTCGAGCTAATCGCTGGAATTTATTGACATTCAGGAGAACTTTAGAAAGGTCGTCTTGAATCGCGGTAGTTTTAATTTAAAATTTGTTACCTTTTGCTTTGCGCGAATTCGGCGTTGCCGACAACAAATCCCCAAAAGTATTACCAGCAATGCGACTGTTGCACCGAAAATGTAGGCCATGTTGATTCTTGACCCTGAATCTAAATATTCGCAATCCATGAAAATAAGATTTGCACTGTTAACAATGGGTGCCCGAAATGGTTGCGAATCTTTATTAATACCTTCCTCCATCAACACATTCTTCACATGGAATATTGCTTGTTGACTGCCAAATTGATTTGAGGCCGTACAAATATATTCCCCTGTAAGATTAGCATCAAGTTTCTCAAACAAGAAAAGACTTTCGCCTTGTTCCCCGACAGTAATTTTGTAATTTTCTCCCGTAACCAAGGCCTGGAAATAAAAAAAATTTGCCTGTGCCTTTGGTTCTTAAGCTTTGAAATAATGAAAATCAATTTTCACCTGCGAACCCTTTGTCCAAACGTATGACGCTGGCCGTTCCGCAAATGCCGAGCAGTTTAGTCTAGAGTTTATCGTGGAAAGAATTATTGTTTGGTTGACATTTGTCATCAGCATTTGCGGAGCCAACTGATCTATTACAAAGTTTAAAAATGTATTCTCTTAAATTGGATTAGAAATTATTATTGATTAAATCGGATAGAAATAAATTGGATTAAATTGGTGTTTACGGAAAGTTTTAAATCGTTGCTCAGCAAAAGCAGATTCCGAGGAATTCCACCAACCAGCTAGACACCTCATTGCAACAGCGTCCAAAGGCAAACTTGTATTCAACTCTGCAATGAGATTTCCATCTTTAATCTTTCTAGGATGCTCTTTCCCAACGGCCGACGGGACTGAAATTTGAGCACAAAACCATAACGTTCCAAGCAAATGTGGAGGTATAGTATGATTTTTCATTTGGTGGTATGGTAACCTTCAAGCAATATCGTGCTTCCGTTTACTAGTTCTATTTGAAACGCTAGATTCTCAAAAAAGAAAAATGACACTGCCCGGCAGAAAAAGTAGGATGTTACGTTTGTGTATTGAACGTTTGATACGGGATCCATATGAATGAGTTCCGAGGATTGAACCGGATCCATCACATTTTCTATTTACACGATACATTTTAGAGACAACAAGCATAGGGATAGTTGTATGTGCTTACTATAACTATATAAGTCAATCTTACTTTTTAAATTATCCAGTGTTGTATAAAACATAATTTCCTTGGAAAGACTTCCAACACGACACTGTGTAATTCCATGTAGGGCTGAAAATTTGAGGGAGTTACATCTTTTTCCCTGGTAACAAACATAGTCCTCCTTGGTAAATTCTAATTTCTCAAGTCGGGAATTACAGTCAACAAAGTCGTCTGTATCCGAGTTGAAACACTGCTGCTTCATCCATTCGCATTGCGATGGGTTACTGTTACTACAAGGAACTGCACGGAGTTGGCCTTTACCGCGTAAAGAAAAGGAGCATATTGTTTCCCGGTTGTAATTATCCAAACGCATATCCAGATCTGCATTAAAATGCAATTTTCAAAATCTGATTTCTAGTAAAAATATCGTTTTTCAATCTAAACAACCTGCGAATATAACCTCCCAACGCCAAATTTGTTTATTATTGGCATTGAGACAGGAAATGTATAGGGATGAAGGTTGATCTACATCGTTTGAATGATTGCATTTCGCGCAATGAAATTGAATACTGGCTTCAAAAGTAGAATTGAAGATGCCGCTGCTGCTCCTCTTTGTAAGAAGAGTATCAGAAATTGACCGCCAACTGAACAAATATTCGTCCGCATCGGGTTTATCGATTGTAATAGATACTGGTTGATTTACATTTGAGCTACGGCAGGTGAGAGTTGTCCATGCACTCCAGTATGTATAAACCAGTCGTGTTCGTGGTTCCATTTGGTATTCTGGATTTGCTTCTAAAAAAATTAAACATTTGCTTTGTCAAACTATTTTAAAATGAGCGCGCTTCTCACGTGATATGTTTTTGAAATGCTCGATTGTGGCGGTGATTGATGTTGTTGCCTCTCTATAAACAAGCTGGTCGTTCGGGTCTCTCTGAAAGTGAAAGTTTTGTCCGAATTTACGCCATATTTTCATGGAAAATTCAGGATTTGCCTATATTCTAAACTGAAAGCATTTGACTGTATACTTACATGTCTATAACGGGCCGCACAAATGTATTTTCCTTCCACAAGGTGATTAAATGAAAACCCAAAAACCGGATGATAAGGGGATGATTGCTCTACTTGTACTTTTGTATGGTTTGCTAAAACTTTGTACAATTTCACAGGAAAATCTGGTTCCCTCGTTGCACATGGTATTGTCTTACGATTGAGGACTGAAATATTACTTTGGACAAACGGTACTGTTCTGTTGCCTGTGAAATAAAGAGAATTTCATTAGCTCGATTTCGAATTTCGGTTGTATTGGGTTATTGTAAAATGCACGTTTTACGCCTTAAAGTATAATATTTAGTAGTAGCTTGTATTACGTCTCAATACCTGATACAAAAATCAAGACAGTTTCCTGAACCAAAGGATTTGCTATACTTTCGCAAGATGCAGATGCAGCTAAAGGATCTGCATCTTGTTTTATCTTTTCAAATAGAATTCTGGCCCTTATAGTAAAAGTAGGGGATCCCTCCCTCCCCCCCTTCCACATCCTTTTGTAAAGATGAATCTGAACTAAATGTGGATTTTTCTATGTTTTAAAAAACAAGAAAACTTTAAAACCTCAAATAAATCAATTTGTAAATGTTGAAACCCGTACAACGAAGCCGGTAATGTTCCATTGAATTGGTAAATCTGCTTCGCAATTGAAAACCCAGCCACCCTCGGGATATGTCTTTATTTTAACAATTCCGTCGAGCGGACTGATACCGGTTGTGTTATTAAAACGCTTATCGATAAGCTTATAATACGGGATAAACGAAATTCTAATGGGAACTGAAACTGGGAAAATGATGGCAATTAAAATAACGAGAAAAACACATTTCGACATTTTGTCCACTCTCGGCAAAAGAATCCAAATGAGCAATGACATGAAAATTACAGGATATTGGGTAAGAAATACCCTGTTTTTATTTTCCGTGTCCCAACCTCAAAGTGGTGTTATGGTTGTATGCAATTAATTGCCACCAATAATTTCCTCTCGTTAAATGTATTCAATTCAATATGCACTCCATAAAATAAATGTTGGTTTTCAGTCACGTATTTGAGACAAATTTTGTCGTTATTAATTTGCACAGCTGCAGCGTTATAGTCTCTCGCCGTGGCAGAGTTACACCCAAACTTTTGCGTCAATCGTATATACTTTGTGGTAAAAATATGATACTCAGAGGAACGATTTTACTGCTGACCAGACAGACGTCACTTGGATTTTTACATGCATTTAATTTGTCACTGATATATCATTCTCATGTATATTCCTTCCTGCTTCCTTATACTCTTAACATTGTAAATTTTTTTGCTTTATGTACTGCGGGTTATCCTTCATGGATCATATTTGGTGCAACTAATATTTAAAATATTTTGTTATTTTTATTTAGCTTTTTAAATAATTTAACATTTGTGTCATGGGATGCAAACCAGTTTGTTAAACTGATTCTTAATGACACTGGAATAAAGGATGAATTGAATTGAATTGAATTGACTTTATTATCCGAGTAAAGGACATTTGCTTTCTTAGTTGATCAAACAATACCATGCCATGCCACGTGCAATATGAATTGTGGTGGGGAAACCCCAACCTAAACAATACCAGTTGACCTTCCTTAACATAAGTTGATTTGAGATCGGGTTTCGGGTTGAGATTGAGAATTCTATTGGACTAGTCATGCAAATAAAACAACTGCCAAAAATATAACTTTATCATGCTTTTCTGAAAGTTATAATATATGCATTTAAAGTTGTTCAAATTCTGTCCAAACTCAAGTCCAAAACATATACAGCATGATTACATACAGCTTAAACAAAATTCCCATGCCCTCAAACCAACTGGTTAATTTTGTATTTCGTATCGTATTAAATTTATTCAGAGAAACCAGTTGATCTTGCTTGACATCTGCATATTGCACGTGCAAATGTATACCATATTATTTTACCTGTTCAGAACAACTGAGCCGTACAGTCCAGTCTGAAAATTAAAGCTGTACACTTCTCCCTGTAGTATTCAGTCTTTTTAGTAGTCTGATGGTCATAATGTGGAACATTTCCCACGAAACATTAGGAACTTATCCCACCCCGGATAACTGGACCTGGTGGACCACTACTGGACCCCACAGCAGGGTTGATAGTTTTTCCTTTGAATCCGTCAATGCGGAATATTGGTACAAATTTCAAGAGCAAAATTGGTGGATAGCTGCCGTAATCATGGTTGCCTATTGGGTTGTGACCTACGCCCTCGTAAAGGTCATGCAGGGCAGGGAGCCATTAGCTCTAGAGAGGGTCATGACAGTCTACAACACACTTGTCGCCTTGTTTTCCATGTTTACCGTGTGGAGAATGGGCTCAACAGTGTTTCCAGTGCTTTTCTCGGGTCGTGATGGATTCTACAAAAGTGTTTGTGTTAGGTAATGCACACCCAAAATTAATGTTCATAAACCAAACCCAAACTGGTTTTGTGGGAAACAGTCACCAAATTTATGCCATTTATTCATGCCTTAATTTAGATATGCCATTACTGGGAAAGAAGTGTTTTGGATGGTTGCATTCGCATGGTCAAAAACCCTGCATTTGTTGGATACCATTTTCGACGTGTTTAGGAAGAAGCCGATACAGTTTATGCAAATGTTTGAGATTGTTTCGAAAAATTACTTTCCTTGTTATTTAATTATTTAATTACTTTAATTTGTAACACATTCCAGGTATCATCATTCCATCATGGTACTTGTTCCTCAAGCTTCTCTTCCCTTTGGAGAGCCCATTTTTATTTTCTGGGGGCTTATTAACGTGATTCAACATTCAATTACGTATACTTACCTTGCCTTGAAGGTAAGGGGTTAATCCCACCGGGCTAATAAACCCGCGGGTTTTTAATGGGTTTTTGGGTTTTTAGTAAATTCACCTTATATTATCCCTTTAGACCCCATTCTATTACTCAAGAACAATTGATTATTTATAATACTTATTCAACCCAAAAACCCAAAAAACCCACTAAAGTTGGGTTTTATCGCACCATTTGGTTGACCGGGTCAACTTGACCCTATACCAATCGAATAATAAAACTAAAATTTCCACAGGCCATGAAAATAAAGATTTCTTCAATTGTACCAAAGCTGCTCTTGATTGTAGAAGTTTTACAAATGTTGGTTGGATTGGGGACAGGGATATATACTGTTTACGTCTTGCGTAAGAATAAATAATTTGCAGCATTTTTAAAAGAATATGATCTGAACACGAGTTTAACTTATTTCAGGAAACGGTGGTCAATGTGTCCGACATCCAAAGAGTATTTTTGTCTTTAACTTTACCTACTTAACAATTGGACTGCTCGTGGGTCGGATGGCTTATCAACATTTTAGGAAACAAACTTTACGGACAAAGATGAAATCTGGTTAATTCAATTGATAATTTTTAAAAGTATTGTCAAATCTGGACGTTTGCTTTGATTAAATATTTACTAAAATAAAGTACTTAAAATATTCGGAGTCCACCCTCTTTAATGAGGCTCACTCCGTCCATCCTCATTTCTATGAAATGGTCACAATAACAGCCCATTATGCAAGCTGCAATGGGATGTACAACAATGTTCTACCTACCCAATCCAGCAGGGGCGGGCAAGATACATTGTTCTTAAGATACAAAATACAAGATACAGATACTTTTAAATCCAAGATACAAGATACTTTTCAAAATACAATTGTGTGTCATTACAAAGATACAAGATACAAGATACACTTACTGTGAAGAGAGTCCGCAAGATACTAGATACTAGATAGTGTATCTAAAATACATTTGAAAATACTAGATACTTTTCTTTTTTATGCGTGCTTATGGAATGCATTAGCTAGTTTGGAATTGATTCAGCATCAATTTTTATTTATTGAAGTTACATATTCAAGTTGACAAAATTAGGAACAGCCTTATGGGTACTTAGTAAACATTGACTTTAAGCAAAGTTGA
>JAQIWQ010000511.1:0-16022 GCA_034695825.1 Folsomia inoculata
CAGTGGACTTGAACTAAGCTTCGAGCCCTTGGAGAAACTTGAGAAGTCGTTTCAAGAAAACAGATACCTCGTGTGGGTCCAGGAATTTTTTAAATCCCGTCTTAAGCAAGATGCCCTGAGAACTTTTGCATCAATGACATATTTATTACAGAGCAAGTGAAGATGGTTAAATAAATACCAACAATTTCATCTTCAAAAGGAAACCCAGTGAGTATAATATGCGAGACTGGTTTCAAAGAGATAAATACAATTCCCTTCCAGTGGGTCAGATCTTTATTGTAATGAAGATATAACCATCACAGAGTCATGTTACTCGGCGTCTAAATGTGTATTTTAACTGTTTACTTCCAAGTAAAGTAACTCGTTAAAAGGAGTTGAGGTGGCGAAAGCAAAATATCATTACCAAAATCGGTGATTTAGATGGACATTACAGCCACATCGCATTTCCCGAGGTACAACTTGAAGCAATGGAAATAGAACAAACTTGCCGAGTGGCTTTGAAATTTACACAATTTTTCTTGGCTAATTTTAATACAATCTGTAGCCTGCCACTGTATCCTCATCAGAATAATGGAAAATAAAGTTGCTGTGCAATGTAGGTACAGTAAAAAAAAGATTATTTACACAAGAACAACAACCACATTTATATAATGCTCATTACCAAAAACCACATTTTACTTGTGATTCAGTCAACTTGTACATACACAAACTCACAAAATTCTATGCAAACAGCACTCCTGTTGCATCAAATTACTTGTATAACTATTAAAACAAATTCTAAGCCATAATACCTATACCTAAACCAAGGATTGTAAGAATTCTTAAAACTTTTATGTTTGGTTTAGGTATTATATTTCATTAGTTACACGACACTGCCACGTAATGCAAGTTATACAACACAATATGCTCAACAGAAGCAAATCATCATACTGTTTTGCATCATATTTGTACAAAAGTTTTGCACAAATGGGTGGTGTTTGATTTCTGACAGGCAAGCAACAGTGCCGTGATGTCTGCGGAAAATTTCTACTTATTCTGCAGCAAAGCTTGGAACGAAATAGATTTTAAATATTTAAACTAACAACAATGAACTCAGAACTTCACTCAGCTACAGCTTAACTCTCGGGAATTCAATCCTTTCTGTAAATATTGTATTTCGTTCTTAACTTTTACACGGCTTCGAAGGTAAATGGTGTTGTACTGTACCATTATAGCCATTTACATTCTGTTGGTGTGAGTGTGACTATTCCATTTATTTGTATTGCATGTAGGTAGTAGCCGTTTGTTTAAGCAGTACGGCAAATAGTGTGGCAAATGAAGAAACAAAGTCCCATTATCATCAAGGTCATTCTTAAACGGAGACCGTAATTCATCGCTTTACATATATAACTTCTTTCGTCTTGTGTTGGATAAAAGGCTGCATAATGTTTTAGTTCAGTAGATTCTCAATACTTTATGACTCTAAAGAATAAACTTATCTACTGTTTATGAGGAGTTTTCGATTGTCAAACTCACATATATATTATATGATATTAGATGCATTTGTGTCCAGCAAAAAAATATTCACTTCACCTGAATTAAAAACAGCAAAGTATTACTTTTGTTGGATACAAACTTCGCCATCGTCATTCCCAGTCGATAACCACAACACGTCGCAAGCCGACTGTGCTATGCGATCCAAATCATTTCGAAAAAACGCAAAATGTTTAGATGAAAATGATACCTGCGGTGGGTTGAGATTAAGTATGGAATTAAAGAATGTATACAATTTCTATTGCTACTACTTCAAATGCACGGCTAATCTACCCGATCTGATTTTGCAGGACGGTCAATGTGCCACACTGCCACAATGTAAGAATCTGATTCAACCGTTTCTAGTCGACGTATAATTTCACTTCTTTCACAAAGTTTAGCCATCATTTCCCACTGCGAGTACCTTGGAGATGAAACAAAGTCACGAATTCGTTTCCACAGTGTGACAAGCAAGAGCAAGAGTTCCCATGATACATATAAAAACAGCTACGTGACTCGTTGGTCTTAGAGTTTGACAGCAAAGCAGCCACTGTCAGGCACACATTATTTGTCAATAACTAACTCACTCTGAGTAAATTCAGTTATTACAAAAAAGCATAGTAATGTTTGGTTCTTAAAATATTCAAATGTTGCAGCATTCTCATACAACATTTTAAGGAAACCTGATTCAGTATATACAAAGCCGAGGTTGAATCAGAGTAGGATGTAGATATGGTATAACAAAATAAAATGAATCTTTTTATCTAAAAAGAAGGTGTGCTCACTGTGCTCAGCATTAGCATTCGCCCTGTCAAACGTCCTCAGCTCGATACGTACTGGAGAAATATTTGTAAAACAGAACAATGGGTGAGGTATCTACCTCTTTGTAATGAAATAGGATCCCTTTCATATATTAGACCACATTCTAGGTAGATATAGGGGACTGGTGGTACATATAATGATTTCATAATAAAGCCGAAATTTGATACAATTCTTACACCAATGCTCAACACCTGAAAAAGATGGCCGTATCGTGTAAAATGTAAATTCAGATTGAGATAAAAATCAACCTCCCAGTCGAATCAAAATTAAGGCTTTGAGCACTCGGAGGCATTGTAAATTGTAATTTCAATGTGTTCTACATTATATTGTCAACTCCTCACCTCACGCATGTAGGAATACCTAGTGTACTTTTTATTAATATAAATATATGGCAATTGAGGGTATAAATTCCACTCAAATTGATATGTGATGACAACCACGGTGGTCTCTGTGGAATAACCCCCAGCGAAGTCAGGCTATATAGTTCCTGGTCTCTTTGAGTATCAGTTTCAAATTCCCAACACAATTATTGACAGTCGGATAGGAGCATCTTTCCATGACTTTATTTTTTAATAACCTTGCATAATGCTTGTCATCTCATGACTAAATTCGCATTGTATCACAACAATCCAAACCAATTGCAAACTAAACATCCACCGGCAAATATATTTCTTAATACAAGAGCTAACCACAAAATTTTACCACACCCCAGAGAATAAAAGACAAAGATGGGCTGTGTATTGAAATGTTAACGAGAATGACAATAGAGCGACACGACTTTAAATTAAATCCTGGCTTGGCTTTTCGCTCTTTCATCTCAGAATTTAACATTTCCATTTTCATTCCCTTCTTGTCTAGTTCAAAGTTCATTGCATGACACGACTTTGACTCCAACTAAAAAGAAAATCAAATATTTTCATCCATATAACACGTTGTCTAGCTGTATGTACACTGATAATTGGCAGGGTTATTACACATGCTACATTTTACATCGGCCACTACTACATCAACAAGAACAAACCCACGTCGTGAGTTACGAATTCTGCTATGATATTCCATTGTGCAATGAAAAATGATTTGGTTGAAAGTTGACACTTGTCTTGTTCTTTACAAGGCAGAGGTCAAAAACAATATCCTTTAAGATGGAGAGATGAGATGAGAATTTTTCCTTGTGCCGTGGGTGATTGTAAATTGTAATTGTAAATTTTGAGAAATTGGTCGTGAATTATTTCTGTTTGAATGTAAATTGTGCCCAATGACGAATAAATTTTTGCACCATTTTTCCATCTTCATTTAAATAGGATTCCTATACTTATACATGTTGACATTGATTTCATTCTATTTCGCCGACTGTCTTGTCTTAAAGGTCGGTCGAATTTGAAATTTTATACAGTGCTCCAACTTGATAAATTCTACAGAGTCAGCAACCATCAAATTCTAAAATCCTAGCATCTAGAGTCAAGGTATTTTAATTCCTATTATTACCCCGTGGGTTGGATGACCTTGGGCATCACGAGCATAGGTAGTTACCTTTTACATCTTCATATACTTTTCGTCCACCTACCTTCTTGTTACAAACGCTAAGTTATTACATACATACCAGACGAAAAAAACATTACAGTCTCACAGATTTCATAGCTCACTTGGGTAAAATTACTAGTGTAATAATCTAGGCAATAATTCTTCATTCGACAGGGAAATAATACCACTGCATTGTCTGGTCTGCACTATTCTCCCAACGACTACTACTACAACACTCCTGAATCACCACACACTGCATAATATGCACGCCACGCTCGAGGAATGGAGGATACAAATATTCAAGAAAGAGATAAAATGGGCAATGAGAATCTAATGAAAATTCGAATGGGTTGTAAACTTTGACTCTCCTGCGACGTGGATTCTTTATTACTCTGCTTATGGGTTTATTAGTAGTACAATAGTAAAGGTAGTACTATAACTAGACTAAAGTCTGGAGTGTACAAGTTTAGTTATCAAAGGGAAATCATGACAGAACTTAAATGACATTGAAATTCTTTGTAAAATAAAATTATTATAGACAAATTTTTAAATAGCAAATGGGGTAAAATTATGTCAGGAGGGGGTTATACATTGGTGTGCTATATGTTGTTCTGTTCATAAACTACAATTGTAAACTATCGATTGAGGTGCGGTATGAACGTGTTGTGCATTGCATTGAAGATTTCACAACTCTTTCGTAAAACGAGAGGCTTGGTGGATGAATGTAGGGAGGTAGTAAATTTACTCACGGAATGATCAAAATGAAAACCACAACTGCCCACACCCCACATGAAATGAGAGTGGAATAGGGACGTATAAACAAAACCACTTGAAACCAAACGAGTAATTAAAATATACCTGTGGCTAAATCCTATTATTTTCTTAGTCACATCAAGCCACCAAAAACTTGGTGTAAAGACTGCATATGGCATCTGCTAAAGTGTAGCACGTCTTAGATCGCAACTTGGTTTAATACTTTAGTTCAGTTTAGTACAGTCTGACATAGGAGGGAGTGAGCATTTTATTTGCCAAAGTTGGCAAAATTGGGCATTGTTTTCTTGACTCAGACGTAGATGACAGGACTCTAAGATTTGGATGTAGACAACGGTCACAACAACGTGCAATTAAAATATGCCCCAGACTAAAACTTGGCACGGTTCAGCGAAAATAAACCACAACCACTATATTATTCGCTTCGTTATTTTCTAGGTAAACCATAATATTTAAAAAAAACTTTAAGCTCCATGTAAGGACACTCGTCTTGTATGCTTTACTTATTATTTTTAATTATTTCACGATTTTACGAAGGAGAACAAAACAACAATATTAGGTAACAAAGCAATACATAAAGTATGAAGGTACTTGCTTGTTAGTCACCTATTTATGTTATGATGAGATGGTTTTTGTTTTTTTTCGAAATAAAAAATAAAGATCCAATTATTTAGTTTACATTGTTGAGATGGATAACAAGAATGTCTAAAACTTTGTAAAATATCGCTCATAAAATTCAAACGAGCGCATGTTGTTATCTCCAATTGCATTTATTTTAATAAATCTATTCTTTAATTAAACACTATCCAAGAAACAGGAATGATATAAAGCAGAAGATGCGATACAATCAAAATGTAGACAACACTATCACTTGAACACCACAGGAAACAAGATACTAGAACGACTCTGTCATCACCTTGGTAGGGTAAAAAACTGTTGAATGATAACATTTGCAAAATTCTGTATAAATGAGGGTCTGCGTGCAAACTGGTTGATGTTTAGCATATGCATTTGCGGTTAATAAAGGGAAACAATGCTTTGTTGAAGCAAATCCTGTTTGATTCGACATTGTTTAAAACGTTTATGAATCGGCGACGTACTAGTAATTATTGGACGTGTGACATGGGCGTATTTTCAACAAACAACAGGAGAAGGTATCGAATAATGAGATGCATTTCAAAATTAATTGCTAATTAAGAGCCAAACTTAGGGTACGTAAAAGCACGAAATGCGTGTATTTAAATGCTAAATTGGAAAATTTCACAAAGTACCATAACCACAAACTGCATAATTTTGGCAAGTCTGTCATTTATAGGTAGCTCTTTTTAATTTTTGATCAAGTTCCAGAAACAAAAGCTGAATGAAACACTTAAAATGACTTTGCTGCAGTGAAATTATTAAATTGGTAAGTGGCATGCTTGCAGGTGTATTCTGCAGACATAATATTCATTCGCAGTTTCGCAAACTGCAATTTTCAATCAAACATGCGATACAAAAAGTTAGCACGCAGTACTGTCTTATCATTTCCTTTGGTTGCAATTTTATTTTTGCAAATAGAACAAGCCCTTGAAAAACAAACTAATCTAAATGAGAGATCTCCTCAACTTAACACGATATAATGGACTAGAACAAAGCCCAGGGAGGTGCACATATATGTGCAGCACATTATTTTCTACTCAGTTCAACCATTACTGGTGGATATGAACCATTCCGCTTTTAAAGTGGGATTTCCACGCACGGACTCATAACAGGAAAATTGAATAGTTTTTGTTAAAATGCCACAATTTTAGATTTATGTGCTCGAAACCAAATGAGACCAAGACCACCCGAAAAGAAAGTCTTCGCATTTATATATCAACAGAAGAGAACTGAAACAAGTGTCCAGGGCTTTGGAAGATTTTTACAAACACTCGTCAGAATGGAGAGAAAATCGGCAATGTTCATACGAAGATGCATGTGATCAGTGGGGGAAGAAATTGGAAATGCTAAAAGTAGGAAGGCGATGTCGGACAGCAGAACTTACAGAACATTATACTTTACGGTAGGAAAATGTGAACGGTACCACGGCCAGAAGCATACATTTAGAGAGCGTCTTACTTACTTGCCGGCGTGATAATAAACATTGAAGGAAGATTTGAAACGGATCCTTATGTAGACAAAGAAGCTATTCAAGTGTAAAAGTTGGGAAGCTGATTCTGACTTTTTAGAATGGTCCTATCTTTTTAGGGCATGAATGTCCTTAAATGTTCACAGCCAACCTACCCAAGCACAAGAAAAGTCAAAGTCGGGAACATTCACCACGTCTCCTTGAATCGGTGGAATATTACCCTGAACTGAGTTTCATCCATCCATTCTATGATCCACGCCATATACACACATGCAACCCTCACATTCTACTATGCAACTCCAAGTTAAGTGAGCAAAGTAAACTCGCACATATCTGCGTTTCAGGGATAAATTACAACTTTTCACAAGCTTTGAAGGAAACGGTTTTGTATTCAACAAGGGAAACCGGTAGTAGTTGAGTTTGGCGTACCGGGGAGAAAGGCAAGAAGAGTGGTGCTATCTCACTACCATAATTCAGTCATTCCATTTTGATGCTATCTGGCATTTCCTACATGAAAAGCGCCACACTCCCATCCCAACCAGGAAAAGTCCACTACATTAGAGAGCACCCTGTGAAACGGTCTCTTTATAAAGTCAATAGATACTATATACTATAGTCTGTCTACTGCTACATCCTACTGCTCCAGCAGAGTTAATGTTCATATCCATCTCGATATTCTACTATTGCATTGTCCGGTGTGTCTGTATGTACATGCATGTGTCGCAACCAAAACTAGATCGGGAACGGAGACAAGGGAACGACCCAAAAAACGATATTCCTTACAAAAACTCTCGTGTCATAATATTACATTGAATGGGTTGGTGGGTGATCGTTGGTGGTGGTGTGTAGCGATATCGCACATCTCACTTGGAAAAGTTTTAATGCAATTTCAAAAAAAGGAAGTCGTCGGTCCACCAGAAAGCGATAAATCGATGAGCAAACAGAAACGGAGGCTATTGTATAGTGTGTGATATGAAATAAATTGAAGCTCAAAAGGCTGCTAGCTATGTTACAACTGCGAACCATCAGAACATCTATGGAACAATGCATTGATGCGCACTATCGAATCGACTGAGTATACATCCATTCCCACAAAATTGTGTTTTTCACTCCAGATTTGAGAGGCGAGATTAGGCATTATTTCCATCCAACACCTTATATATTCTTTCCTCCCTTATTCGTCCTACCTCTGCCATTTTACTATCCGAGAGCTGGCAACAAAAGTCCCGGAGTGTAACGACAGAATGGAACAAACGGATCGGTTGCTCGTTTCGTTCGTATCGAAATCATCCTCATCATCGTTATTCTGATCGTTATGGTTGAGAGATAAAGCCAAGGGAAACCTGTCTGCTGACGCTTATTTTCCTTTTATCTCTTCTTAATGTAACAAACTCTACGAAAATCCAGATCCAACAAAAATCCTATCTCCCATCATTTCTACAAAAAGAAGCATGAAGCGAACATCATGCTGTAAAATAAAATAAAGTAAAGGTGGATGTGCTATACACTGATTGAACTGAACCACTTACTTAGACTCGGCTTACTATGTACTTGCCTCAGAAGGCTTTATTCCATTCCTTCCATATGAGCTATATAAATATATTATATACGTTACATTTTATAGAAATACCTGCTTCTGATAACTCTTGATTTAGTTTGCCATGACATGGTGATGATTTGATATGAGTAGAATAGTACGTACGATAAAGGACGTTCGTGGCCATGCATGTTCAGCACGGGAATTAGACTCGGTTTTTTTAACAAAGAGCCCGTGTGGTGTGACATGGTGAGAAATAATAAAAATCATCAATAAAATAGCCTATGAATCATATCAACTATCAGCCATTATTGCTATCCCTATCAGTGAACAAATGGCAAATGGTTTTCAGATTCCATCCTCTATTCCCAGCCGTGTCGAATTCAGTAAAATGTTGAATGGTAAGTTCGACTGGAATTGCTGCCACTAACTGAACTGAATGCAAGGTGTAGCATAATAATAATAATAAAAGTAATAATAATGTGTTTGAATATCATAAGAAAGAAAGATAAAAGGCAACTTCATCAACTTGCCTGTTACCTGCCACATTACATTACACATTACCAATCTTACGAGTGTCCTTGATTATTGAGATATGGTTGCCATTTTGTTTTATTTTATTATAGATGGAAAAAATCGGAGAGAGATGGATAAAATTGAATGAAAGGGTTCGAAATGAGAACCGAACCGGTACGTAACGTATTACTAGACCACATTATAGAGAAGCATACACACCATTCCAAGTGAAGGGAGGATGTTATGCCACCAACCATCCCAAAAAATGAAATAAAGCAGAGGATGGATGATGTAGGAGGTTTTCATGTGGATGTGGAATTTTGTGTGAAGTTTATGGGATATCCTGCCAAAAACCTCATTCCGGTTTTTAGTTTTACTCAAGAATTTCTAACAACTGAGTTTTACTACAAAATATTTATGGACTTGAGAGAGCAGCTCGGATGGCAGTACATCCATTATGGAGCATTACACTCTGCATTACATTACACATTAGTCACATCAAGCCCTGAACTCATAACTTTTCCAAGGAATTTTACTACACACCACTCACTATTACTACGTCTTCTATGGAGAAATAGAACGAGCCACCACATAAAGTAGATAATTTGGAATCGTGTCTTATCCCCGACTTTGCGAACCCGCACTACTACGACGAAATACTCCTCGATTAGTGTTACTTACATGCAATTACTGTTGTGCATCTTTTGCTATGATGCTTGTTTCCTTCATTTGATGCATTCAGTAAGTCACTATATATTTCTTTTATGCAATGATGATAACCCATTGGGTGGGATAGAACAGTGTGCAGTTGGCACGTACACAAAAACCGACGATTTCTTGAATTTTTATTTGGCTCCCTCTTTCCTTACATCCATTCTGACATTCAAGAACTGATGTCTCAATCAGTCTCCGGCACGAAAGAATGTGTGGATCTTCCCTGACCAGATTTTACGATTTTACTACATTACTCACAGTTATTCATACCAAAGCATGCATGCAGTTGGTAGTAATCGGAGTAGTTATTACTACTACTACATACTACTACTACTACTATTACTACTACAACAGTAGAACAGTATGTAGAAGAGACATCAGATGCAGATCCTTCGACAAGATCAACTAAAGCATTGCTTTGCTGTTCTGTTCTACTCACTCCAAGGCAATGTCATGTTGATTACAGTGGTGCAGAATAGTAAAACTGATTGCACTCCCTGTGTAGTGTATACAGTTAGAACAGAAATGAATGGTGAGATAAAGAAGGAGTTGGTTCGTTCTGTGGCATGAATATTCCTCCGAGTTACTGAATTGAATTCGTAATTCAGTTCAGTCGGATCCTCTTACTAAATCTAACAAAATGCTAGCCTAGCATTGTGAATTGGACTCAGTACTGATACTATTATGTACTCTGCTGGAATGGAGAGAGTGGTTGGTTTGGTAATGGTGTGACTATTTTAGTTATGCAAAATGAACCTAATGCAATGCAAGATGGAGTAATGGGGCCAGAAACGACAGGCAGAACAAGAGTTTGCTTGGAACAAATGGAGAGTATTCATGCATGCTTTATTCATTGGTTTTTTGGCCAAGTAAAAACCTAATGGCTTGATTCTTTGGCTACAATTCAGCAAGATTTCATAAAATTTGAAATGCATGCATGCATCACCTTTTACTTTATACTCCAGCATACGTACGATACAATGTATATGCACATCCGTTCCAAACTGCAGCAATTTACGGATGAGTTGTTAACACCACACCAGCTAGTAAATACGACATGGTGGTGACTTATTGTGTTTGTTTTCTACTTGCCACTTCAGCAGTAGGAATTCCAAACGAACATGCTACAAACTACTTAAATAATTTACAAAGTCTGGTTGGTAATTTGGAGAAAAAAACATGCAACTGATCCCAGTCACAAAATTGTACCCAGAAATGAATATCCGTCCAGCTTAATATGTGTTTGAATTCCTAACCAGATCAGTCAAACAAATCAAAGTCAACGCTTTTGTAACGTAAATTATTTGTTGAATGAATTACTATTCCTTAGTTCCTAATATAAAGTAGATATCATCATTCTTCAAGTGTTTAGCGTGTGTAAGCAGATTGCAGATATGTAGATATAACCTTTAATTAACCCACGACGTAGTGAAGTAGTCAGGGGTAAGGAGTTGGGATCACATTTCTCATCTCTTCTGGTAGTAAAATGCTGCAAAGTATATTTATGTAAATGCATGAAGCAAAACTGCACCAGTTTGTGGAGTCAGTCAACGAAGCTGTTGGATGTGGGAACTAACAATTTAAAAAACGACCACACTATAACCGACTGACAGCATGGGTGAAACAGTCGTTTGTATCACTGAAAAAATCCGTTTCCCTACAAATCAGCCAAGAGAGTAGTAGCTAGTGCAGTTAAAGGAAGGATAAAAACTGTAGAATGTAGGCAGGCAGGCAAATAGACATTCACTCAATCTTAAAATTCTCAACCTCGATTCAAGACATTCCTGTACTAAACCAATCTGAATTAAAATTCTGCACATAGTAATCTTTACAATCTGTTGACTCTTTTGACAATCTGCATGCAGTTAAAAAGTCTCTCATCCTCCGTATAAATGTCAGACAGGATGGTTACAATATGAGAGATAGTTGTACATATAAAAGCAGTGGTGATTTGGTTATACAAGAAAACTTTAAAGCTTTCCTTCGTAGGGGATTGGATTTATTTGTGAGAATGTATTTAGTATCGGTACATGAGAGGAGATGAAAAAGTATGTTAAATTAAACCTACATAAACCTTAAGCTGGTATATAAACTAAACCAAATTCTAACCACCCAACATGACATAAATAAAACATAAACAAGTTATATTATCAACTCCAGACGAATTTCTCAAGATTTCACTATTTTTACAAGACGAAAGAGAGAAAAACACGAGACGATGAAACTTAAACTCTCTGAGAGCATAAAACATGTAATGTAAAAATTCTGGAACGGAACCACCAAGAAGTAAAAACCAGGAATGTTATTCGGTTGTACTCTCTGTCGTTTATTACTTTGCTAAAGTGTAGTAGTAGCTCTTTTTTTACTCTGTTGCAGAACTAATATTCACTAGCAGTAATATTATGTCACGACATAATATAGATGTATAAGGAAAGGGAAATGTGTGCCGCCTTTAGGAGAGCTCTAGTCATCTAGAAAAAGTGCATAAAATACGGTGTGGTGTAGTAATACTTCCCTTGACTTGTCTTCTTGGTGTGCACACAGTAAAATACTCTCAGTTCTCATAGTTAGTTTTGTGAGCTTGGTAGGTCTGGTTTGGCTTCGTTTGCTTTGCTTTAGCTAACAGAGATGAGCAAGATACAAAAGTTTACCACATTTTTCTTCTTGGATGACAATCATCGTCATTCATATTTTTTGCATTCATCCTTTTCGTCTTTATAAATCAACACTGAGCAAGCAAGATCCCTGTTAAATATTTTACAATCTTGTTCACCATGCAGAATAGACTATGCGATAGAGTTGGAGCTTTCCTTGTTTGAATGGTAGTGTTTAAAGGCAAAATGTAAACTAAACCCACCTTCCCCTTACTACGACAACATCTCCATTTTACTAAAAACATATTTCTTAGTTAAAACATACAAAAGATTATTAAAGTATTTTTAGATTGTTTACTTTATCTGCTTTAACTACTGCATTCAGTCGAGGGCGAATGATGGAATGACTTGGCTTTACACATTATAAATGAAATACCACCGAAACTATGTACTTTGAATGATTTCTTACTTACTACTACTCCCAGTTTTGACCAATGTTTAAATATTTATCTTCAATAATGGAAAATAATAATGGAAAGAATGATTTTCTGAAAAGTTGGTAAAATATTTGTTCGTCAAATGTCTTTTCATATTAAGGAATGAAATGTGACTGGATGCATTTAGTCACTCACTCACTTCTCTCCCAAGATTTCCTTATCTGAATGGGATCACTGGTACTTACTTTATCACGAAACATTAAAACCTTTCGTTTTATTTAACATGCCCTACCAAACCTGGTTTGGTTATCAGGGGACATGCTATATATTGGCTTTGGCAGAGCAATTCTACGTATCAGCCCACAAGGAGGAAGGATGTAAGAAAGTATGTAAGGAATGGCCAAAAGGTGAGTAAAAATCTTTTCATATTTCTTATCAAAGCTCGTAAATTATTCCTCTTAAGTGAACATGAATTTTTTCACTGCCGTTTTCGAGATATAATATCAAATCACGGGTTCAGTCAGTGCGAGAACAAAATGCTTCTCTCACTCTTTCTCTCGCCAAGTTAATCCACACCAACCAATCTTTAGTAAGAGAGATTCATGAAGGTAAATCACACAACCATCATCCAATCCAGCACGTCATGCATGTCCTATTTCCATTTCTAATTCTAACCTCGTTTCATGAGTGATTTTTCTCTTGGAATTTTTATTTTTACTTTCTTTTTCCTGTCTTTAATAAAATTTAATCTTTTACGCATTAGCCGAAAGTTAAAGGAATTGCGGCATAACATACACGTCGGTCCGACGATGACTATGAGGCATGAAAATTTACTCAAATTAAAAAGATAAAAATGCAGAGTACTGTTGTGTAACGTAATAGACCTCCCCTTTTCATATATGATGATCTTTTCTTCGACAGACAAGGCAAGGAGGCAGACCCGACCCGGCTCTCTTATCAACTCTTTGGTAGTGATGCGTAAAGAAACCATAAAGTTGGCTCGCTTACCTGTAAAGAGAACAAAGGAAATCATTTATTAGGTAAATTAGTACTCGCACTTAAACGGAATAAATTGACGAAACGTATATCGATATTAGTATCAAATAACCTCTGCAACTCTCTTTGTTTCAGCCAGTGTGGTGTGGTTTGTTTTATTTCAACTAATTTTATTGCATTTCACTCCCAGCAAAATTACTATAGTGTATTTTTCACATTTCAAGTACTAGGCTTACAAGTTATAAAACACTAGCCCATACATTTTTCAATCCATGTAGAACAGGTTATACAACGGATGAACGAACAAGCTGGGCATTTAAAATTCATCAGCAGTCATCTATTTCCTGTTGCTGCATGATGATGTTGATCCCCAAAAATGAGCAAAAAAATACAGCATACATTTTTCAATTTAACCCTGATTCACTAACAATCATTTCAATTCCGTTCTACCTACACTCATTAATACTGCTTGGAGCTAAAACAGCTCCGTCTATATATGTTCCAAACTTGACTTGAATGCAATAATTATTACGAATTTCAAGCCGGAATATGCCCTCACCTCTAATTCGACATTGATTATCATCGCATATCATATCATTATTATGAGCCATTAGTATTCCACATGAAAAAAAAGTTTTCATCCTGACTCAATCCCCCATATACTTGTGATGGCAGCTTGATTACCTATACGAATCGATGAGGGAGTTAAAAAAGAGAGACCACAAGGAAAAATCTTGATCCAAGTAGTAACAATGCAACAAGAGCTGAAAAAGTAGTGGACTGACACAATTAAAGAGTTGACTTGGTTCAGAATTGAAACGAAATAAAGCCAAATGAATGTAACGTCAGCTGCTTATTATCCTTCAATCCACTCATTATTATACCAAACCTAACTGGCTGGCTCCCATAGAGCGATTAACGGGTGATGGTGAGGTCATTATTGAACATCCGTCTTATTTAATAATTCCATTTGGTTCGTGAGTATGGAGTAAAGTAGGGAACTACAATGAAACTAAAACTTGTAATATTTCCACTTTAACCGGTCACTATCTCTCGGGCTATCAATTATTCATTGCTTATATCCTTGTTTCACTGAGTTTTAGTACAAATGTAATGGGAGTAACCAACTTCTAATGGCTTTACTATAGCATTGTTTGATAATGTGTAGCTAAATTAAATATTGATATCATGAGGTAGAATCTCCTCATTTTTATGGCGTCGCAGTGTTGGAAAAGGAAGTGCATTTTTACACGACAATAAATTAATAAACCCCAACAAATTAAAAATTAAGCAAAATGATAAATTGTCTAAGTCCTGCAGTAGTAAAAATTCTATCCAACTTTATACATTAAGGAATTTCAGATTGCATTTGTAGTTTAGAAAATTTTTATATCTCAATTGAATCGTACCCTGTAATCCGCCATGTAGTTCGAGTAGCCATTATATAATACCATAATTGCAGATCTAATGCCAAACATATCTTGTACATGTTTAACTTAACAGCGCTGAAAAATGGACCTCTGCTACCTTGAACTGTGAGTCAAGTTTGTAATAATTGTACTTTTGAATGTGGTGGTAGAACAATAAAATCTAATAGAGTTGCTCATCCATCCGCCCATTAACACAACATTGGAGGAAAATATGTAGTAATTTTTTCACAGAATCAGAGTTGATGCGATGCAATCACAATGCAGACCTTTTCATGGGTAAATCCAGCCTTATGCAAAAACACCTACGAAACACGATTTCAACCGATTTTAATGAGTCGAGGTATGCAAATGTAATTATGTGTTTTGTTCAAGTTTCGTAGATTAATACTCATCCAAGAAATGTAGGTAATTCATCACTTGGACTGAATGGACAGGGAACTCATTGACCTGTCAGTCATTAATTTGGCGAGCCGACGAGAATCATTTGCCTCTACGATCCAACTTGTATTAATATAACGGGCAATTATCCCTTGGCGTACAAATAATGTCTCAATACATTATTCAAGAACAGTTGGTTGAGATTCCGACATTTCAGAATCGAATCGATTCCAAATATTTTTCTACAAATGTTTATCGATTATTATTTCCTTGAACAAAGAGTTAATGTTTCGAGGAGTAAAACCGGCAGTTTTGATAGCTTTTAGTGGCGTGGTGTGGTGGCGAATGATTCCATCATCATGATATCCTATTCAACCAAGAAGTTCGACAGACCGGAGCTAAACGAGCCAAGTCTAAAAAGTCATGGAACACTTCACACTCCCAGCAGTCAAATACATGTATGAATTCCTAATCAAACGAAGCACTCAATCCTTCCCTTCATCATAAAACTACTCGACTGGATCTAGAGACCAAAATCTTGAGCTGTGAATTTGTCCACAACTGTACAGTACAGTACAATACAGGGCGGACATTACAGAAACAGCCAACAAGCAAATCGCAAACTGCAATTGCATCATAGAAGAACGCAGTGCAAAAAACTAAATTTATGAGCTCAATATGGCATAG
>JAQIWQ010000512.1:0-16014 GCA_034695825.1 Folsomia inoculata
TTCTTCCTATTATTTAATCAACCCACAAGTGTGAATTCCTTTAATTAATCACATTCCTTAAAACTCTAGTCAAATAATTCAAATACTTTATGTCTTCCGATCAAATCCAGTCTCGAATACATTCTTTACTCGCAATTAGAATTGAAATGTTATCATTATGCAAACTTCCGCTCATGCACGAATGACACTAATTAATATTGTCCATTTTAGAAGGATATCATGCATCAATGATATAAATGCACCAGTTTCATTCATGTCAACATTCACTCACCATTGTCTTCTGAGAACAATGATGGGCTTATTAAACAGTTGGTTTAAATACGTTGCATTTAAGAAATTACACTTTGTGATAGAAAAACCATCTAAGTATAAAAATTACACAGCTTGAAAGATGTTCATAATCCGTTCTGACTCCAATACGAAGCAATATATCATAACTCAAATTGAGTCTTCAAATTTACTAGTTACCTTACCTACTATGTATATAAAGTCGTATTTTCGTATGATTATTTTGGATAAATTATATGAAATGTCTACAATTTTCACATGATTTTTTGACAATTATGTAATTGGAATTTCTTTGAGATACAGTTCAAATAGATAAATAAATGTTTGGATGGATGAACTCGATTATATAAGTAATACTTTAATTATGTAGAGAATGACCAGTGGGATATTTTGCCCTCCGTCCTTCCTTGGACACATGTACACAAAATAATTTCTTAAAATGTGACATGTATCATTATTATACTAAAGCTAACAAAAATGCTCCACTTTACATCATATCACGTCAATCATTCATCTTCCCTCCTCTAACCACTGCAATATCTCAAAGAAAGTCAAATTAATTGGCAAAAAATCATCTGAAAATAGACATTTCATATTTACACTAATTATTATCAAATATACAAGACTGAATTATGATTCTTTCGTATTCAAGTCAGAACAGATCATAAGCATTATTAAAATTCTGTAAATCTTATTTAGATTGACTAAAAGTTTTCCCCAAGTGCAATTATAATTCCAATAATTATAGTTCATGAGGGGTACATGAATGACGTAAGGAATAATTTTATTAGTTAGTAAACAATAACATTGTCTACACTTTCTTGACGCATTTTACATATAATCTGTAAATACTTGTCTGACTGGACTGGATTTATCTGAAAGGGTTGAAAAAGTTGTTAAACAACGTAACATACATGTTACAGGAATGAGATGACCACTTTGTTGCTGCATGTGTACTTGATTAATTTGCAACGTCATCCTCATGTATTTTAGTGGATGTTGACCATCAAGTACATTTCAATCAATAAACGCCTTACATTCCCTATATTAGTTGCTAATATGACATTTCTTGGTAAGGTGATCCTAACCCTCATTTCCAAGTCATTCATTTATTTAAAAAGCATATACGAATGGATTCACTCACTCTTTGCAATACTTGTTAAGAAATTTATCGTTTTAAAGGCCAACTTCCTCATAGTTTTACCCCGAGTCCTTCTAACTGCTTATTACCCAGTAGTACGGTGACCTTAGAAGAGTATCTCGTCCTAATATTAATACGAAAATTAACATTTTAAGTGATCAGTTAGTTTATTGGTGGGTTCTATCCAGTATAGGTACTGCATTGCAATTTAGTAAGAATGGTAAGCAAGCCATTTTTATAATACTCTAAATTCATTATCCCTTTATAAAAAGATATCATTTTGTTGGAAATTTCCGTTTTGAACCCACATCGCATTACTTAGTGATGGTCTATAGTAGTGTGGTCTGCATCTTTATAATACGATCGATATATGTACTTTCTTAAAACATGTCAAATTATTCCAGCACCATCAAACTCTCCATGATTGACATGTCCATTGATTACTATTTATTTATTAGTCTGTCTTTCTTATTCTAACCATGTCAATTCTACATGTCACATAAGTTGGACACGTAATATTGTGTCATTCATGCAGGCACACAAGTCAAGCCACCCAGTTTGTTGACTCTATCATGACACAACTCTACATATGGAAGTTTTTCATGAATATACACATTTACTCCTGTTTCTGTTTGTTTCTTTAACTTTCTTGAAATGCACAATCATAAATTCTCAGAGTTAACTATTTTACACAAATTGCAACAATTGCGTTTAAACGAGTAGCTTAAACATTTTGGGTTAATCATTCCTCCAATATGAAGAAATATAAGAAACTATTAAATTGTTTAAGCATTGTTCAGTTTCTGAATGTAATAACTTCTTACCCAACTTGATATCATCTATTCCCATGAATGAGACATTTTACACACCCATTTATTCCTTCCGATATGGGTATAAACACGAGTATTTGTCCAGGGCACACAAGTCAACTAAATTGATAAGCATTTCATATGACGAGGGTAAGGAATTTACATCCTTCCAGACAGCTTGGCACCATCAACCCAATAAATAAGACGGAATACTCTTACTCAATTCTTAGTCTCAATCTGTTAATCTTAATCCAACTCCAAATATTGGTCATCCATCCATCCGTCTTATTACATTCGTTCGAGAAAGAAACAAATTTCAAATAGTTGCGTGAGAACTCATTTTACATCAATTTTATTAAAAAGTAAGTAAAGGGCTATGTATTTCCCAACGAAAGAGTCATTGGTTTCATTCATTAAAGGTTTTTGGCATATTTGTAAAAGATGAGTCCTTTATCGAATGAGGAAAATAATCAAGAAACTCTGTTTGGGTTTGGTCATCACCATTATAATGGTCGTAAAGCAGACTTCTCCGAATTTGCATAACTTCGCAGAATTCGATGCAATCCACTCTTTGAGGCTCCTGACCCATTCTGTTAATATTGCAATTTGCAACATTAAAAGCCTGGGGCTTTACGCAAATTCATGTAAGATTCATACTTTGCAACTAAAGAAGTAATTCTAGATTATTACAATATTCTGCCTTAATATAATCCACAGCCTGCGCAACTTTCTTAAGCATATTCAATTCCAGGAAAATCTCAAAAAAATTAATTATATCCAAAAAAGACAGATCAGAAACAAGTCTGACCACTTACACAATTCTATTCGCAATGACGGCTAATCTATCGTAACCACATTTACAATTAACCACATCACTAATTCGTATGCATTTTGTATGTACAGTACAAATTGCACGTTTGACGATATACAAAATTAAATTATGTAAGCATAATGTTAAAACGGTGCGAATGGGGATAATTTCAGGCATTCATAATCACGTATGCAAACTCTTTTAACCAAAAACCTCAAAAACGGATCTGATTCCTACCACACATTACATTCATTAGTTTATAGGTTAGTTTGTGGGGGTGGGGGTATTTTTACACCGTAGCATTTTCCCCGTGGTATAAGCAATTGTAATATTATGGACGTCATAGTTTATTAGAGGTAATTATAGTAATCAGGACAAGAGTAACCATTCAGAATGTCCAGTTGGTAAAATAATGCGTCAACGTCGTCTATACATACAACTTGAGACGACGTCTGCAATAATTTCTGAATGTACATATTCCTCATTTCGAGACTTTGGGGAAATTGAGACATAATCAATATTAATTACAGATGCATTCCCAATCCTGCAGCTTGGACTCGGAGGTCATCACAACGACACCCACAATCACCACCACCAGACGACTTAACCACCCCCACGTGTTGAGTTCTCCAGTATTCCTCATGACATTGGGGACCCTACTTATCGCTTCCATGGTGGTGGGTCAAGCACACAGCTTTGTCATGGGAAGTCGACCACTGAGCAAGCGTTCATTTTTCGACATCCAGTGCAAAGGCGTCTACGACAAGGGCATCTTTGCTAAATTGGACAGAATCTGTGACGATTGTTACAATCTTTATAGAGAACCACAACTCCACTCCTTATGCAGGTTAGTCTACTCATCCAAACTTTCAACATCACCTCATCCCTATGTATCTCATCTGTATTTAAGATTTATTAATTATTCTCTCAAAATTCTCATTTCAATCATTAAATCCTTACATTTCTTACATTTTATAAAATCTCAACTTTCACCCCCAGAAAGTCATGCTTTACAACGGAAACATTCATAAATTGTCTTACCACCTTGGGACTAGAAGATGAGAGGAATTTTTATCAACAACTTATTAACAAAGTTGATGCTCCATCTCCTAAAAAACATGACCAAGATTTGGACACTAATCCAATCGAGAATTCTTTTGAAATGAACACTTGACTTGACTCAAGGAATACCATTATCAGTACAGTATTTAACTTTAAAGGATCAATAAACTAACTCTTAATTGATTGTACATACATTAACATTCTTTACATAATGTCCTTTTACAATATAAAAATTATATCCACAGCCAAAATTGTTTCTCCTCCAACTACTTCATCAATTGTTTGGATGCCCTCACCCTGAATGATGAGCAAAAGACGTATGAAGAGTACATCGAGAGGATACACGCACCATCCCCTGTAGAAAAGAAATAAATCAAACACATTTTCAAAGCCATGCAAATGCAACTACAAAAAATTACAACAAACATCTGAATCAATTCCAATCTATTTAAATCAAATCAGTAGTAGAAAGCACATTAAAAATATTCCAGTCAAGACCTTATTTATTTACAATGAGTTTAGTCATTCATTCAGTCAGAGATATGTAGTCGAGGGCAGAACGTGATAGAAAAATTTAATCAGTTCAAATGAAAAAGTTCCTCTTTATCAATCATTCCTTGGAGGAAAATAGCTTTAAACCATCTTTAATTTTGTTAAAGTCAGTCAGAGATTTTAGTTATGTTTATAAATTTACAGATTTATACATTTATTTTTGTCTCAGATTATCTCAGTCTTGTAGATTAGATTGTATTTGATAATATTAAATGGAATAGGAATTTTACATAAAATCAACCATTTTACACTCTACGCAGCTATATAACACCATCAATCCACTCATTAACATCATCATCCACATCTAATTTAAACAACGTAAGTCACCATTCATTCACCATTCAGTTAAAATAACATTCATAATGGGGAAAGCTTATGCACATTTCATATTATAACCAACATTTTGCTACTACTTTACATGCACGAATTGCCTGCTAAACTGAAATTACAATTTACTTATGCAAACCTATGTTAATTGAATTACTAACCACAAAACAGCATTACAAATTAATTAACACGCTACTTTCTACAAATTTGTATCAACATTCTTAACACGCTACTACTGTAAAAACCAACTGCTAATCAACTAATAACACACGGCTTTGATTTAGATCACTTTGTCGGAAGAATGCTACCCTAATTTGCTAAAAAGAAGTGTCTGTAAAACTGTAATTTTAATTCTTTCAACAGATCCAACTGCTTTGGTTCCCCCTACTTCAAAGGATGCCTGGACGCTCTTTTACTCAACGAAGAGGACGGCAAATTTGATGAAATGATTGAAATTCTTGGCAAGAAAAAGTAAAAAATCTCTTCAAGCGTTTTTGGAGAAGGTCTTCACTTGTCATTGTTTCTTGGAAAGATTAGTGGGTTGACTTTAACTTAATTAATGTACAGACCAACTTGTGCCATTGGTGACTTTCTCAGTTTTTACTTTCACTTAAACTCCATAATAGTCAGCTACTAATAGTCAGTCAGTATTACTAAATTGTTTAGTTTTTTATAGAAATGTCTATTTATTTCAATCCATGTAAATAAGCATTTCAACTCCACTTTGGACAAATAAGTCGGTGTACCTTTATTAAAAGTACCCATATGTATGTACCTCTGACTGACGACAGCTATATTATACATGTTACAGTTTATTTATTACTACATCTTTTATCGTGCCAATGATATACCAGAAATTGGGTTAAATTGTAAATATTTAACAATAATTTAAGTGTATGCAACAACCACATACCTACATACTTTGTTGTATTAATTATCAAATGTCGCATTACTTTAAATTCAATTCAAATGTGCAAATAAATGTTTTGATGTGAGCAATTACCAAATTATCCTTCTTCAATCATTTACCATCTATATCCTCATTATTGCAACATTGCAAGGCGTGTGGCGTTGAATATCTTGGAAGGGGAATACATTTTATGTACCTTGTTCATCGACGAAGTAACAGTCCAATAATTTTTAATGCATTTCGTGCATTTTAGCAGTAATAAATAAATTACCAAACAGTAAAAAACGGCTTCCAATAACCCAATACTACAAGATTATTCATAAAATCCTAAATTTCATTTACAAATATAAAAACATTCTGAATTTATTTTTCAAACAGTCGTTTAAGACTCCATTAATTCAATCTTGACAAATGAAAAACACAATACAGGCCTTCAACGCTCAAATGAATCCATCCATTATTATGCAACAATAGTCCATTCATTCTATAATTTATGTTTAACCCTACATGGTCATTACCCTGCCGTGTTTATCATTAACATTTCCAAGCATCATAATACGTATTATTATTAAGTTAATAAACAATATAACTAATTGTACCACTGCAACTATATATACAGCTATCGAATTCTCATTAATAAAAAATGACACTAAATACTTGCACACTTTGCATTTTCATACTAGTCCAAATATTATTAACACACAACAGTTTACCAACTTTCGCATCAGACATTGTAAATCCACCAGAAATTAATCCAAAGTTCCCTGTGGTGTGTTAATTAAATTGATTTCTACAATTTCCAATCTAATTATTAAATACATGCATAAAATTTATTTCCAGAAACAAGCCTTGGGTGCAGATGGACAAAATGGGGTTATCCTCAAGAATAATAGCATACTCGCAGTTTTAAACAACTATCGGAAAAGGCATGGTGTGCCTCCACTGGATTATGATGTCGTGGTATAAATAAAAATAATGCAAACCTCCATTTCATTTCGTAATCATTTTGCTTCAGTTAGGTCAAAGTGCAGCAAAATGGGCAAAACGAGTTCATGACAAAGTAATCCTGCTAGGTCGAGTAGTTCCGCTATACAGCCACCCTCACATAGAGGGGGAAAATGTATTTGTAACTTCAGGAGGATTGGACTTGCTCATTGATGGCAAAACTGCCATCCACAACTGGTATTCGGAAGTACAAAAATATGATTTCGAAACTAACCAGTATTCGTTTAAAACTGCACAATTTACACAATTGGGTGGGTGCGAAAATATTTTTATTTAATCATTAAATTGTTAATTAATCAAATTATTTAATTCTTCAGTTTGGAAACGCACCCGAAGATTGGGTATGGCTGTAGTTTACGACACTGTAAGAAACTTTACAGTAATTGTCGCAAGATTTAAACCACCAGGAAATGTCGGATTTAGCATGTCTTTCAAGGAAAATATTTTACCACCCATTAAAGTTTGTTAAGCGTAATTTATTATAACAAGAACAAATAATGATGAAAAATTGTTATAGGACATTCCACCCCCTCAATTGGACTTTCCATCGCCAATTAACTATCTGGTTGAACAGACTAAAGCTACAAAACCCAAACCAACATTGGCGCAAGTACCACATGGCGTGTGGAATTTACCACAAAAGGTTCCCACACCAAGACCAAGGCCTGCGCCACATTGGGATGTGGTCCTGCCAAGCCCAACCCACAGACCCATCACCTCCACACCCATGCCTTCTGCTACCCCAAGTAACCGCAAGTCATCTCTGACATCTCTGCCAACAACAGCAATTACAGAAAAACCGAATACAACAACACCGACATTACAAACGACCCAATCACCTATAATGGCTGCGACGCCTACGCCTGCTATCAATCAAAATCCCATCACAACCACACCCCCAGCACTTATTGCAGATAAACCACAAGTCATTGGAAGAAGCCTAAACCTAAACAATGTAAAGAAAAACAATGTCTCCGAAAATGGAACCAACTTGAAAATGCAGTTCACCCACGCACCTACCACATCTCCTACCACCACCCCATCCCCATCACCACCTCCCACTAACACCGTCACCCCTAAATTGACATTCACTTCTACATCTGCCCCCACAATTACAAAGGTGAATATGACTGCCGTGACATCAAATCCTCCTGTAAAAATGGTTCGTACGCACAAGAATCTCCATCTTCATTAACTTAGCATAATCTTAAATGCTGGTTTGCACTAGATAGAGTAGAATGAGCGACAGTATTCAACAGTTTTCGACAGGTATCTATCATTTTTGTCTCAGGTCATTTAACAGTGACATATTAATTCATTGTGTGTTAATTGGAGTTACATAATATTCTATCAGTAACGACAACTCCAAAATTTGTTCATTCAACCACAACCTCATCCAGTTCCAGTACCCCACATCCGCGAAATACCCAGAATTTCCCAAAATCTGTAATGTTTTTAAACAACTTTCAAAACCATTCTGTTTAAACGGCTGGCACTCTTTACAGACATCGATTGAAGCTACTTCGACCCTTCAACCCCTTGTGGACTCTAACCTTGGAGGTGACGCGAAATTCATTTGGCATCCAAATGACGACAACAGTGTACCACATGTGCCAAACAGGGTATGCAAATCCAAAACCTTAACAAACACTCTAAGCATTCTAAAAATACTTTCCCCTGCTCAAGGTAAAAGTGGGACAAGGAAGTGCCGAAATGTATTTTGTAAGCAATCTCTATTTTAACAGTGGTTATACAGATAGTAGAAACGTCCTTGTTTAAGGTGCATTCAATGGACGAAAGCCCTTTCGCCAAGGGTCCCTTTGAGGAAGTTGAAGCCACCCACAGCAAAAGACAAATAAAACACAAACACCCTCAAAAAAGTGCAAGGACTTTTATAAAAGAAAGCACCAAAACTATCAAAAACTTTACAGAAATTCCTTTTACAGAACAAAATGACAAAAGCCTCCCAAATGGGTTATCATCCACGGTATGTAGTGTAGTATCTCACAATAATAATCTCTTTATTTGCAAACCAATGTTTCATTTTCTACTCATATTTCTCAAGGTGAAAGTTCCTGATGGCAGTTCTCATGCTTATGCCGTATGTACTTTAATTATCACATGTAGTTTCTGACGAATATTTTGTTAAGTTGACATCATTCTTATGTAGGCCCACCGTTTTGACGATAGGTTGGATCCCTAGTTCCAAAAGGACGTGTCCATGTAAATACAGGATTTGCATAATGTCTTAAACTCGGCAACTTAAACACAAATGAGACACAATTATTTACACGCCATCATTTTACAATACATTTTGATATTTAATCTTGATGTTTATAGATTATTCGCAATTCAAATTCGCATGTTATACAATCCATTGTTGTAAATCCCATAAAATAAAACTCGTCAAGGATTCATAATTACTACTCTTCTACATTTGCATTACACATATCACTCACGAACGATTGCACTTTAAACTTGACAGAATGGGCAATAAATAGAACAACAGAAATTAATGTGCAAATCAATTTACTAAGTTATTAAAATAAAATAAACTTAAAATTTATCTCTGCAATACATACTCCAATAAAATGAGTTCATCACGTAGACCGTGGTCACCATTACCCTTTACCATTACATTGCTTGCAATTCTGGCCCAATTTGTGGCGAGTGGCCCAACTCCGAACCGGAACAAATATCATCACCCCGTTGTCCAGGCACCACAGCCACCTTCGCCAGTGGTAGGGGGAATACCGAATACCCCTCAGGATGTGCGATATGGAACCAATCAACAGCTTGATGGTCTTGGTATGCCCCTCCAACAGCCACAGCCACCAGTACATCAGGGTCCCAGTAAAGGTCATCAAAGCCAGAACCGAGGACATCACCCCAAACAAAACTCTCAACACCAGGGTCAGACATCAGGTCAGCCCCACCATCAGAAACAGCAGCAGCACCATTTCAAAACCAGCTGGAATCGACACAGTCCTCTTAACAATCAACAAACACAGTGGGGTCAGATGCCACAGGTACATGGGTTGCAGTGATAATACTTGAAATTAAACAATCGCATGCAACATATTTATTTCGTTCCAGAATCAACAGAACAATGCCAACATGCAGAACCCTTCCTCACAATTTCAACAATTCAATCAACTCCAACCTCAAAACAATCAATTCGGTGGTAATGCAAATGGTGGTCAATATCAGACAATGCAAATCCCAAATACCGATGGGGACAACTTTAACCAGTACCAAGGGGGTGGTGGTAGGGGTCCCAACCCTTCATTTTTTCAATTCACCCCCTTCAAGGGCTTAGGGTCCTTCTCTTTCCCCTTATTCCCTAACTTCCCCCCTGGTTATTTTACACAGACTAAACCACACCCACAAACCCCTCCTAAAGCATCACAAATGGCGAGTACACATTTCTTTATAAAATTTGCACTAAAAATGTAGCCCTTCTTAACGATTAGCTCATCATTTTCTTTCTAAAGGCCGAACACGACCAGCTTAAATTTGCCAACGAAGGTCTCGAAGCCCACAACAAGTATCGCCACCTCCATGGCGTACCCCCCCTCGTGTTGGATAAACAATTATCTCAAGACGCATTGAAATGGGCAAAAAAATCTGCAAATTTATCCCCTCATCAACCAATCCAGCATAGTCTGGAGATTGATCGTGGCGAAAACATATTTTTTGCAAAAGGCTACGAATCCGTTAATGGAAGTCACCCAGTAGACGAATGGTACAATGAAATCTCCTCCTGGAATTGGGGCAAACCACAGTTGGACGTTATGAAAACGGGACATTTCACTGCAATTGTATGGAAAAATACTCGCAAATTAGGAATGGCTTGGGCTAAGGGGGCAGCAGATGGTCAAATTATTGTTGTCGCACAATATCAACCACCTGGAAACATACGGGATGAGGATTTCATAAGGGAAAATGTCCTTCCTTTAAATAATAAAATATAAACGTTCTTTAAATAAAAGTCTCATTCATTCCGGAATAATTAGATGATGAATTGAATGGCTCAAGTTTTGCTGCATGTGCAAATTCATAGCATGCAATTCCACATATGTATTCACACTATTGACACAATGCCTACTGGTAGATGTATTATTACACCACATTTTATACGCAATATGTTCATCTCTCTCTTCGTCACAAATGACACTTATGCATGCATCCATCTGCTGGCTTGGCTGCTCTAATAAATTATCTTAATGAAGTCTGTTCTCCAGTCTATAATGACATTCATCTCTCTTCATAATACTTACTTTGCATGTCGCTTATCAATTAGCATTAGGCAATGAATAAAGGCATCATTTTTCTCAATGATCCATTTCTGTTATATATACCACGCCACTACTACCACCCATGCTAAAATATCAATGGGTGGGTGGCTTGGATTGGACATGTCCTTCATGGTGTCAGTCAACATAACCCAGAATAAGAACTCACAGAATACCATAATTGGGGTCTTGTGAAAAATATCACCAACCAACCACATAAATACCCACCACAACATCCTCCAACAGATAAGGAAAGGAAGTTGACTAAACAAAACAAAATTAAATCATGAAATTACAATAAAACTTTTCATTTTAAACACCAATAAATCATTAACAAACAACGCGTGGAATATCTTTTATGCATGTCACATAGACCAAGCAACATTAACTGGATCATGAATGTTTTATATGCCTTCTTCTACACTCAATTAGGCAATTACTGATACTGGCTGATACTACTACGAGAGCATACTTGTCAATTGTCAATAGGCAAAAATTTACGAGGAATTAGGGTGTGCTGCTCTGTGGTATGGTTCATATTGTATGTGGTATTAGATATGATATGGTTAATTTCTTCTTGATAAGTTGGTGTTAAAGTGTGTTGAGAGATTGACGATATAATATTCATGTGTCAAATGTATTGGTCAAAGTTGTGGTAGGATTCGTTACATACATTTGCACAAGCACAGCTAGTTTTCTTTGAAAGACTTGTTTAAGAAGCACATAATATTCTCATCTTGAGTAAGTAATTGGGTTTTGGTGATTGTGGTCGTGTCTTTACTACTATGTACAGGGTGGATGACTAATTCTGTAAAATTCTTCATTATTCCGGTTCCACCACCATTTCATTTCATTATTTCGCATATTTCTGCACAGTCAGATATTTTATTATAGTGCTCCACTTTCCTCATCGTCATCGTTAAAACAATACATACAAAACTATTCCCTGCTGGGTTGAATTGAAAGTGTTCTCATTGCAGACTACAGGCAGACAAGACATACAATTGTATTGATTGATAAGCACTTATCTTCTCATACCGTATTATTACACGGTATTCATTCATTCCCTTTGTCCCGGCCCGAGAGAGATATATAATCACGCTTCTGTTGAATTGATAATTGTTGAACCACCTTCATCCTGTATTTTACTATCTGGGTGGGTATCTCCTCGGCTCACATTCCTTTATCTCAAGTGCATTTAGTAAAACAGTCATTTAATTGCCACGGGATTTTTTCATCCATTATAATACACATTTTTAATTATATTACTCTTACTTTGACAGATTCAACAACGGAGTTTCCAACATATTTCCAAAAATGCATGAGGGTGATGAAAATGCCATTACAAGTTTGGTCCAACTAGTCGACCTCATATCCAATTTAGACCAAGTCCTCAAGTATTTGAGGGACAATAATGCAATCACGGAGGAAGAAGAACAGGAAATTGTTAACACTCCAGTGTTTCAGGTAAGTGAGAATTACATTGTCATTTTATAATATTATAAATGTAACATTATTCCTTATGACAGGTCACACCGGAGGCAACCTTCAATAAAACGAGCCAACTCCTTATGCTGATAAAAGAAAAGGATGACGAAGCTTCTTTCAACCACTTGAAAGAAGCCTTAAAATCAACCGGAAATGGCTCTGCTGCAGATAAACTAACCTCTCGTGCAGTATTGGATCAACCCTACACTACCAACAATGCCCAGGCAGATGCCCAAATCAAAGACATTGAGTCACCACCACCACACCCACAACCAGATCAGGAAGGGATGGTCCTAGCTGTGGAAATGGAAAAGGAATTTGATCGCATCCAATCTGAAGCCGAAAATGAAACCGTTGCCGAAATAATCCAAGTCGATGTAGAGCAACATGCACAAAATGAAGAACATCATTCAGAAATACGCGTCGAAATTACGGAACCAACTGAACTAGAAGTGGAAGTGACGCCGGAAGAAGAGTTGACGATAGTAGCAGACGCCGAGTCTGTACCAGACGATGAAGATGTATCCGATGAAGTCAAAATCCAAGTCGAAGCCACACCCGAGGTCGAGGTACAACCACCAACCACCGAAGTAGAACCTGCTGTCCCAGAAGCATCGAAAACCCCAAAACAAGTAACGTTTGGAGAAACGAGTCATCCAGAGCAGAAAAGCTTTGTTTTAAACGATGATCGCGAAGAATCCGAGTCACCCAGCGACTTGAAATCTATTGTCGCCTTGAATCGAGAAAAGTTTGAAAAGTCATCCCCCAACGGAGGGGGGCCAAAGGTCAAGTACTCATTCGCAAAGAAGGGTGGGGTTGTTGCGGCAGCCCCCAAAGAGGAAGAGCCAAAAGAAAGCACTGTTAAAAATTTAAGAAACTTTTTCCAAAAATTGGGATCTGTTGATGCAGAAGAAGGTATCAATAGCGAACCTATGTACAAATAAATTTTATGCCAACGAAAAGCTTTTGCTAAACTTTTAAAATTTTTGCACAGGCTCAGTCCTTAAAAGATCACCAGGAGCAGGAGTCAGAACTAGTGGAGCCCAGAACAGACGCACCATGATTTAAATCAAAACACTTTTTGGCTTTACTGCAAAAATGCACATTTTCTTGCTTTACTTGACTCATTTTGATTAGTCACTTATTATACGGCAGATACAATTTATTACTTCGCTAAAATAGAAAATTTAACATTCCAAAAATTGTAAATTATCTGCTCAAATCACCCATTTGATGAATAAACACCTCCACGACATTCCCTCAAGCTTTCTTCTTTCCGACTAGAAAATGCAAAATATTCATCAAATTCGTTATCTCATCATTTACAAATAACATTTTAAGTCACCAACTTTCCATATTGATATTGGCCACCTTTTCCTGCAACGTCTTTTCCCCTTGACCACTAGGATAATATTGGGCCACGGTGAAAGTCAAATACTGACCATTTTCTGCAACTCCACTTGCAATAACCATGCACATATGGGTCGTAGATTTCCATACAATTTGCTCAAAATGATCTGTAAATTATTATACTTTTGCTAATAATTTGAACACATAAAATATTCAGCATACTACACTTACGCGTTTTGGCCGTTTTACTCATAGTCAAATTGGTAGAACGTTTACTAAAATCATAAAATTTCTTTTCGCCAAACCACATGAAAAGTGGTATCGACGCGTCAATATCGTCCGTATTGCTGATAAAGTACATTACATTCTCTCCAAATATGCGATTTGCATTTTTTCGGTATAAAACCATTTGATTTCTATTAAACTCGTCTAGAGCAGTTTTCAAGAGTAGGTCTGCCCAGGCCTGAGACGTTTCACATAGCTAAATGCAAAAATCTCTTTATGAATCAAAATAATCCCAATTTATATTCAGATTAATCACCTCTTCACTTATCAATATTTCGCCAACTCCAAACTCCATTCGATAATCATTATGTTTTGCAACGGCTGCTGCAATCCAGCTACCAGGCGTTGTAATGTTACCCTGAATTCATTGCTGAACTTTATACCATTCAATTTAATAATTAATGCACATTATTCATTACCAATGAGAGACCATTCTTTTTAATGAGGTCTGCAATGTAGTTTTCTTCAGAGAAAACACTCACATCAGCACTGTCAGTCACCACAGATAAAGTTTTGCAAAAATATAGCTAAAATTCATCAAATTGTATTTACCTACGGGGGAACGTTTTGCACAAAAAGATGGTTGGGATTATCCGTCCAATCCATCAACATATTTCCCCTTGGGTAATAATATCCCGTTATAAAAGTAAGCGTTTGATTATTTCCAAGTTTTCTACTCGCATACGCAATTCCCATTTCCCTACTCGAGTTCCACATCAATTGTGTAAAATGGCCTAATTCATAAATCGTATTTAATTAATAGGTTGGAGGAGACGCTCCCTTAAATCAGATGGAGATCGAAGGAGTAATACGGCATGGTTTAATTTATACCGTACAAACTGTCAGAAAATTTTCCACTCCCAAGATTAAAGTCATAATTCTTGATTTCATTATACCAGAGGGACACAGCCAAGCCTGGACTCAACTTATCATAACATCCTGCCATGTAGTATAAATTTTCCCCAACACTATGCTCTTTCATCATGTCATAATTGTGCTCGAAAAAGGTCACATCCCCAATTTCATTTACAGATTTAGCACCTCGTTTCAGCAAATAATTCGCCCATGACTGGCTCATCTCCGATAACTACATAAATATACGTCAAATTGTAACAATTATTTATTGTCCGAATACGACTTATCAAAATTCTATTAATTACCGTCCTGTTAAGTTTTAAGGGTCGCAGATTATGCAAACTCCGGTAATAATTGTGCCTCTTTAAGGACTTTTCGATCCAATCATTCTCCGTGGTCAGGTTTACCTACAAAAATTTACATGCATTATCCTTAAGAATACCCAAGACAAACGTTTACCTTAAGTGGTGGCTTATCTGGTAAAGTATATCTTGGTCTGTCATGATCACATGGTACAATCCTTATTATACATGTTAAAATAAATAATATTCCACCAAAAATTAATCCTGAATTGTATTTCATTTCTTTACTATTCATAAATTCATTCAACTACATTATTTGCATCAAGTTTGATTGGTTTTATTACGCACTACTTGCTAATGTTCTATTGTTTTCATCTCCAAATACCATTATTAAAAACAACTTTATTAGCCCTTAAACTACGAACACCAAACATTTTTCAAATCTGCTTTAAGATATAAAATAAACCGTTGTATACGGTGAAAAGAGCTCGCCCGTAAAATCAATTGTTTCAGAATTTCAGAACTTTTTCTAAG